>WOGP01008880.1:0-10995 GCA_015342065.1 Leptinotarsa undecemlineata | reverse complement strand
TATATATTTTTAACAAAAATAATATATAAACAAATGATTTTTGATGCAATAAAATAATTTTATAAGAAAAAGTAAGAGTTTCTTCTAAAAATCATTATGTCACAATGCTAATTACAAAATCTGAAAAAAAATCAATCATCTAATGACATTCTTTGTATTTAATAAATCAACAACTTGGGTACATCAATTTCAATGTATTTCATTAATAATTTACAATTACAAGACATATCTATTTCATTTTCTGTTAATATTAGAGACGCCAAATGTTGTCTTTCTACATTTTGGTCGGTCGGTAGCCGGGTGGTTCGACATGGGTGCTTTGTTCACACAGTTAATCGACCGATGTGTGATTGATGTTTCAAGCCCCAGGTTGAAGGCTCAATTTTCACTTGCTATAGTCCAAGCCGTGTTAGAAATCACACGTTAAAAGATAAGACCTTGTTAGTCTTTCTCTCGCACAAGTTTCGACTTCTGAGGGTTGTCGTTCGTAGGGGTAAGATATCTGGATAACGGAGAAATCATATTTCAAAGAATATTTAAAACTAGCAAGCTGACTCCGCACGGATGCAATGCTGATACTAAATATAAATTCACCCACCGGAAATACTGAGCATGGAAGACGCTTACGCTCCAGTTGGAATATTTAAAAATCCATTTTTATTAAACATCTACAACATAAAACGAACCTACATACAAAATTTCAGCCTCCGAAAATATAACGATACGGAGAAACAGTGATGAAAAGCTAGTTTTCATAAGTTAACGCGGGGATACCACGGGGGATGCCCCAGTTGGAATATTTGAAAATATTTTCTTAAGTGTGAATCTCGGACCTAAGAAGCATCTATTTACCAAATTTTAGCTTTCTAGGACTTATCACAATTGAGAAACAGAGATAAATGAGTGAGTGTTAAGTGCCTATAAATAGTTTATCAAAATGTTTTATACTGATACACTCTTGATGACTGGTTTGTTTGTTAGGCGATGCCATTTTTTCATAAACAAGACAAATTTTTCAGACAATGCCAAAAGGCAACAGCATTTGAGTACGTCTCTGTACAGGTCATTTGTATGTCTTGCAAGAGTTGTAGTGGGGGTTACATTGAAAATGAGCTGTGCGCATGGGGGCGGGCTCGCCATCACGTTTGCCGCTTGCTGTAGATACTTTCCAGTTGTATAGAATCGTTCTCGTTTCTTTATGTAAGCCATCCCTGCACCGATCAGTACCAACCTGCATCGGATCCGAAAACCTGCTTCTTTATGTAAGCACAATTTCGGAAGAAATATTCCACGGTTAGTTTCTTTAAAAAATGATAAGAAGAACAGCCTTCATATGATGAAATACTACATGAAAATGGTGTAAACATTTGTGGTGGACAAAATTTTCAAGAATAAATCTGGCTGATTGAATTCAACTAATCAAATTGGCACCAACAGATAACTGATAAGTAGAATATTGTACAAACAATATATGACTTAATAATCATTTGAAGAATATGTGCAACGTTCTCTTATCAATTATATATCTTTGATGTTTACGCGACTTTCAAATAACCTTGGTTGTAATTAGCGAATAAATTGAATGCAACTTACAAATAAACCTATTTCAAACTGCCCAGTACAGTGTACAGTGAATCTGGAACACTTGAAATTCGGAAGCGGAAGAAGCTACGATTAGATGATCAAACGGATGTTCACATATTTCTTCACGAAGCATTTCCTAATTTTCATTTTTAACTTAAGGAAAAATATCTAACTACCTCAATGACATAATGTACAATAACTATTTCGTACCGATGATACTGACTCAAGGTCAGGTTGACAGTCCAAATGTGAACTTCCGTTCAACATCATTCAATCTGATATGATATTCATAACCATGTATTCTTATATAATGATTTAAGAAGGTTGGATACACTTAAAAAAATTGAACGTTTTCTTTTAGATAATATAAATCATTCTCGTGAAATATTCTGTTCGCATATCAGCGTGGCTTTAGTAACAAAATATTACTTTTTGATGTTTAAAATTACCATATTACGTTTTCACCTATTTTGTTACATTTCGAGGAACTTTCATCTAACAGAATATGCACAAAAATGACAATTGACTCATCAAAACGTAGCAAAACCGGCGATTGAAGACCATTTTCACACATCTCCTGTCAGTTTTGATACGTCAACTATCACTTTCGAAGATAAATCAGCGAAGCAAATGGCAACAAGAAACACCAAGTATTCAAAAGAACGATGTTGTTCTCATAGATGTCCCAAAGTCCAAGAAATCATTAGCTCAAAGGTAGAGTTTTGAATTTGTATTCTGCGAAATACAACCGAATCAGAATAGTCGACGTTAAGTTAGCCAACGGAGTCATTTTAAGAAGACATGCTTCAAGACGTTGTGTATTGGATGTGAAAAGAAGACATGAAGATTGAGTAATTGTTATTCTCTGCCCTAGAATTACTGGAGGAATAATGTTACTGTTTGAATCCCTGTAATAATTTTAAATTGACGTTGATTTGTATTAGTTGCTAAGATAAGAAAATAAACAAAGTATTGTTTTTGACTCTCTGAAAGCCGAATTTAAAACATTTTCAAATTTTATCAAAAATCGGTCATTCGGCCTGATGTAAAGAAATCTTATACATTTTAGCTAAGATTAATAATTAACAGAACGTAGTGATAGCCCCTCCGAGGCCGTGAATTAGGAAAACATTGAAAAATACACCGAATTGGTATAGATGATCGACGAGTGAGGTTAAGTTAGAGAGCTGAGAATGTGGGCATATCGAAAGAGAGCGTGGGCTTCATTTTCAACGAACATTTGGGTACGAAAAAGCTATCTGCGCTATGAGAGTAGGAGCAGTAACGTGTTGATGATTCTTAACGGCTTTGCCCCTATTTCGGCGTAACAAACGGAAATATTGGCGTCGATTCGTCGATGAAACATGCCACTCGAAACGCTCGAAGACCCAGCAGCCGACCGGCAGCAATTTTCATTGTTCACTTGGAAAAGGAAAATACAATCACTATTACATACGTTACTTCACTCGGCCGTCAGGACCAACAAATCAAGGAAAAACGACCAATGAAAAAAGTGCTGTACCACCACGATAACGCACTGGCATAATCATCCGATCATCCATGAAAACGGTGGTCAAATTTGTTCCCGTACCTTATAAAATTAATCTGGAGAAGAAGATCCGGCTCGAATGCCGAGGTCATCGACTAGACGTCTTTGAGAAATCGCACTATTCGAAGGTGATCGAAATGTTGAATGATCGTTGGAACAACTAGATGGAAATTATACACTTTTTTGATGAAAAATAATTCATATTTTTACTGTTAGGTCGGGACACACAGGTACCGAAGAAAACAAGAAAACACAATTTCTTTGAAAAAGAAGTTAAAAAAGTGAGAGTGAAGAATCGGCAAATCGTCGATAACATAAATGGCAAAAAAACGTAACACCATCACCATCACTGCGAAAAAACTTCATTACAATACGGATTTGAAATACGAATCGCTGATTACAAAATTGGGTGTATGAAGAGCAGCTTATCAGTGACAAATTTTGGAACTTTTCAAAATAGTAAAATCCATCAAAGTTCTAATTGAATGGAACTGGGCGGTATTTGATGAAACATTTATTTTGATTTTATCTAAAAAATCCGGCTTAAAGCTATTGTATAGCGAAACACGTGTCTCGGTTTTGTGAACCTTTTACAATGAAAATCAAAACAAATCTTGAATAAAAGGTAAAACTGGAACATCCGGCGTAGAATAAATACAAGACAAGTAGTTTTCACAATCTCCAGAAATACATTTTCTGGTGTTTTGGAAAAGTGCTTGTATTACCAAAATAAATCTCATAAGTAAGATTTTTGAATTCTACGTAATTATATTACAAGAGTTCTACGCTATTCCTTATGCAAAAACGCGTGTAAATTTGAGCAGGCCCATTCTGGCGATTTTACGACCTCCGAGCAGAACCTTGTGGAAAATCCAATTCAAGTTAGATGTGACGTGTGTATGAGATGTATGATGCAATATGTATGTATATATGAGGGAGAAGGTGATGACGTCAGTATGGAGTTGAGGAAAATCAAAGATGGTGACATACCAAAAGGGCACTAAGCCGTATCTTCGTTAATAATAGTCGCATCGTCATGTATGACATATCAAATGAAAGGAAGAAGAAATGTCGTATTTATTGACAAAGAAAAACAGAGCTTATGACCAGAAGGACACTACGTTGTATATTCGCTAATAATAGTCACATAATCACGTGCAGAATGAGTGGGAAATTAATGCTGAATTCATTGACCAAGAATTAAAAAAAAGCCGAAACTAAAAATATTGTCGAATAATCGGATCGTCAAGTACAGCATGTCAAATGAAAGAAAGAGAAATGCAGAATTCATCCCAAAAGAAGATACAACTCAGTGCTCCCTTGGCATCGTCTTTGTTTTCGTCTTTGTCGATGAATTTTGTATTCATTTTCCTTTCATTTGATGTGCTACACGTGACGATGCGACTATCATTTACGAAGATATGGCTTAGTGCACATCTTAGATTTTTCCCTAGTTCACACTGACATCATCATATTCTCCCTTATATACATATTGCATCGTATAACTCTTACACACGTCACACCTAACTCAACTTAGGTGTTCCACAAGGTTCCGTTCGGATGTCTAAAATCGCCAGAATGGTCCTTCTCAAATTTGCTCGCGTTTTCACATAAGGAATGGCCTAGAACTCTCGCAGTATAATTACTGTTCTAGTTATTTTGAAAATACTAAACGAAACCTTAAAGATTTTCTGTCTGAGATCCTATCGAAACTTTCAATTAGCTATTTTTTTAGTTATCAGAATTATTAAATAAATAATTGCACTTTTATTATCGTAGCTGTATATTTAAGGAAATCATTTATAGGTCAACCTCGGAGTCAATATAGTACATATCATAATGACAACATATTCAATATATATATACCAAATATTTCAGAAAAAAACAACTACTTTAAAATAAAATGAGAAGGAAAAGTAGTTTTGCAGCTTTATGGGTTTCTAATCAATTCATTTAGAAAGAGCTAAACCAATGAAAATGTTTCGTTGAGTAATCCATCATTCTATACGTTTGATATTCTTTAGATCATCGTGGAATATACTATCAGTTACTGAGTCCGATCCAGCTAGAAATTTGATAGTGGTACTATATTATTTTTTACAGCTTCTGAAGCTGTATATCTGCCTTGTTGATGTTTGCTGTGTTTTTATTGGGTAAAGAAGAGATGCCAATGATGTGCGAAATAAAATTAAATATGATATATGTTCATTGCAATTTCATCTAAGTTCATTTGATGTATACCGAATCCCTTGAGAAATAAAAAACGGTCAGGAAAACAAACTGTTAATATAGTTTTTTCAATTTCTGCTTTCGACATCATTTAATGACAGTTTCATGAAAATGGGCTTCTCGCATCTCAAGTTGATCTACAACAACTGTTCTAATTTCAACCAAAATTTTCAAAAATATATCAAAATATCATGAATTACGTACAATTTGAAAGAAAAAATCAACATTGGTATTTAATGTCTTAGAACGTATCCTTGTAAACACACCTTTATACTTCAGGACTCTAGGCTTCATTGATATCCTGTGACAAATTGCTATAAATGCATAAGCACTGCAAGAACATCCTGAAAGCAGTGCCTGTGCGAAAGCATTCGAAACAGTTGAAGCCAAAAGATTCATCTAACTCATTCAAACTCGAAACCAATCAACTAGTTGGTACAAACAGAAAACTCACCTACTAGATCTACAAACACAACGTGAAACTTTAACAAGAAATGTGACGTTCTTCTACTACTTTCGAACTTTCACTGGAAACTACTACTCGTACGTACTCCCAAACCACGACCAGCCACTGCCGGTTCTCACTGAGCGAATACGAGCACACGTATGATCGTATGATTTGTACACCGGTTCCCTCGTGCACCGATTCGTGCTATCACGGTGTCTCTTGGAGAGAGTGAGTGATGACCTAGACAAATCGTTTTGTGTGATGACCATTTCTTCTTGAATAACAAATCGGTTATATGTAACTGGAATTCGTCTTTCAAATATAGATACACGATATTCCAAACTGTTGGTTATATGTACAGGACACTGCAAATAATTGTTGGAAAGTAAAAAATTAATAATAGTATAAAAATAGTTTGAAAGATTATATTTATAGGAGTGAATAATTTTTGGGAAAGAAAGTTTTTGGCTTTCTACTACTCCCTCTCGATACAAAAAATGTGGGAACCTTTCCAAGAAAGGAAGGAAGTAATCAATTTTAAAATCAGTAACTTTATACATGGATGTGTAGATCATGCAAAGTAACTTTCAGATACAAATTGTAAGAAAAAGCCTTCCTGAAACACCTACTTTTATATAAACATTGAATTACACGAAAGAAATATTCTTTCGAAACAAATACTTTCGCATGAACACTGATTTATACAGAAGACACTTTTCTCTACTCAGTTTGTATTCCAAACATTCGTTATGGAATAAAACCAGATATCATCCACAGGAGTTGTACATTAAACGAATCGTAAAAAATTGCATTTACATGGAACACTGTCATCCTCATTGGTATACATCGATGTTTCGCCGTAAGACACTAGCCTTAGGGCTCTTCAGTATCAATCTGGATAACATAAAAAAAACACACAATTCATTCATCAATTACGATTTTTTTGTATGGAGATAAAGTAGTAGACATCCAAAAACTTTCTTTCCCAAAAATATTCAAATAGTTATACAGAAAAAAAATAATTGTGCTCATTAAGGAAACAATAAATTGAAGTCGATCCAAGGTACAGGGAGTGAAATGGGGTGAATTTTAAGGGCGGAAAATGGTTTTCATGATTTTCACTGAAACTGGACCAACTATTCTTCCACATAAACTGACATTTTTCGGTAAAAATGTTTTTTTTCGAAGAAAAATGTTTTCTTTTAAATTCTAAGGCACGAAAATCATAAATTTCTCATGAAATTTTGAGGAAACGCCTGTTTGTACAATAAAAAAATATGTTTTATTCGTGACACATATAAGTTTTTTCCATGCATCTTTCTGGGAATTCCCATCTTCCACAATCTGAAGAACTGAAAATGTTAATGGAGAACTTCATGGAGATGTAAAATGGGTAAACTGTCTTTTTATGTTTCTCATGATTTTTCGATTTCCTCAAATTTTAGAAAAACAATCTTTCGAATGCATTTCCAAATATGCATGCAAACACGTGATTATTAATGTTACAGGAGTTGTTGGAGTTTAAGTCGATTTTTCAGCGGAAAATCGCCAGAAAACTGTTTAGGCCGTTTCCGATTTCTCTTATATTCAGATGGCAATCGGTCACAGGTTAAACTCTAGTTATGGAAAAAATTTCAAGTAGATTTCTCAATGTCTATTAGACACACTCCTCACAACAAATAGAATTTTTGGAAAAGTTAATTTCTCGACACTAATGATTTTCTCAAAAGCATCTACGGGTCCACTCTGATGACTGTTCTCTCTGAAAGTCGTAGTATAAATATAATTGAAAGTTAGTGAGACTTTGAACTATCAATTATTATAAAGGACAATTCTGTTTAATTATGTGTAATTAATTTACAATACCTTCTTCACTTATGACAAATTGCGAAATTAAATTGCTGATAATAGTTATTCGACACTCTAATGTGTTTATTACAGAAAAATGACAGGAGTTTTGATTAGGCGGATAATTCACCAATTTTTTTTTTCAAATCGACTAAATCTACACTCAGTTGTGTTTTAATTCGTATTGTTGTGAATTAAGCAAATGGGCAAGTGCGGGCCTGATATGCAAAGGAAAACATGTCTACCTATCGTGTTTTTTAATCGTTATCAGAAATGTAAAGTTGTAGGTATTATGCGTTACAAAGTAAAATTTCTGAATTAGAACGAACCCTTATTAAGCACCTGCATAGACGGAACAATGTGAACATTTATAAAGGCACGTCAATGAAAAATTTACATCAAAAGGTGTTGTGATAGTGGAACTTCGATAATATTCCATTTGCACTTGTCTCGGAGAACACCGGATTTCAATACCTTAAATTTCCTTTTTTGGATACATTGTTGTTATTTATGGAATACAAAATGGTTTCATTATTGATCTTGAAAAGCAATATTCATCTAAATACCAGGTCAACTTCCAGCGAAGTTTCAAGTAATGTTGAGGAATCGTTTGAAAACAGAATTAGACTTTATTACTGTTTGAAGCACAACGGGGCAATATACTGACGGGACCTTCCGACTTTTCATATTGTTTTCAGCAAGTAAGATACCAAGGGGTAGTTTTCAAATGACATACTGTACATATCCCCGCTCTATTTCCTAATGCGATGAATGCGATTTTTTCACAAACTCTAGAAAAATAAATATTTTAAAAGTAGCATTCACTTTAGTTATTGAAATCTCATGCTATTGATCTTGTGACCTATTGTAAATGTTATAACAACCAGAAGTATAAGTGAAGGTCAATGTGTTCGTTCGGAAATATGGATTGGCAACTATCTGAAAGTCGAAAGGGTACCGTTAATGGAGGCTTCGTGATAACGAGTACACGCAGTGGAAAAAACAAAAAAATTAACAACACTCATATCAGATAAAGATACATAATAATAATTATGAACACAGCTAAATGTATAGAAGTAAAGTCGCATTCATAAGGATGATTTTGAAAAGTCGTCTAGACTTCACTTCAATCATTATGTTACATATGAAAATTACCTTTTCATCGCTGTTTCTCCGATCCACTATATTTTCGGAGCCTGAAATGTATGTAGGTTCGTTTATTAAATTCCAACTGAGGCGCCAGTCGCGGGGAAAAAAGGCGTGTCCATAAAAGAAAATTATATCTTCATCACCGTTTCTCCATGCTCTCAAATTTCCGGTGGGTGAATTTATATTTATTATCAGCACTGCGCCCGTGCGGTGCCGGGGCGGCTAGCTATAGTAGTATAATATAATACAAAGTATATAGTAATATTACAGAAGGCTGCGACAGGAATTTTGCATCCAAACAAAAATAATATATGTTCTGCTAAGTTTTGAACAACGCAAATCAAAACAATGAAAATGTAACAGAATTACGTTCATAATTTTATTAAAAAAATGGGAATAAATATAATAATGCTATTCCGTGCCAGAAATCGCACTTCAAAAGGTAGGACCTCATCAATCCTTAACTTCAGAGGGTTGTCGTTCGTAACAGAACGACAAATGGTTAACGTAAATTATATTTTGTTCTTCTTCCCCATCGACTATTATGGTCATTAGTCCCGTGTTCTGAGTAGGCTACGTTAATCACTCTCCGAGCCACGAGGAGAACCTCAAGGTTCTTCGCAGTTCCGTCAGTCACGTAACCAGAATCAACTCACCTACAAACTAGATAAATTCTCGCGAGGAAACATCTGGTCTAAATTGGATTCGAACTCAGGATCCCAGAGTCGAAAGCCTGTCACCAATGGAAGATCTAATTCACCAACTGGGGGGAGGGGAGGGGCATCTGGTTAACGGAAAAACTACTTTGTTTCAACAGATTTCTTCTCATAACCTTCAATTCCGAAAAGTTAGGGGGATATTTCCGAGGGTATTCCACTACGGAACATACGGTCGTTATGTCCTAGTGTGTTTATTTGTCGATTCAATTCTAAATCCAGACCTCGCAGAGATCCGAAATGACTTGCCAGCGTGTTTTGAGAATGTTGAACAAGTCGTCAATATATCAATATATTTCAAACCAGGTCTGCATTTAGCATAGTTGAACGAAACTGGTTCATAATATTTCTATTGCCGCCATATTTATAACAACTTACTGACGACTTGGTATCTGGGGTACCTGGTTGGTTAGCACAACTATTTGCGCAAACCTTCTCGAAGTTGTGATGGAATTGGCTGAAAAAATCCATGATACATGTAATCGACGCACTTCACAGTGAAATGTTCACTAAATTTTTAACAAAACTGCACACAGTAGCTTCTTCAAGCGTCTTCAATACTAAATATTCAGTATAGAACACGTCTGAAGTAGCTATTGTGTTGTAAACATAGGTTGCGGTTTTGTAAACTCGTTAGTGAAAATCTCAAAACTCAGTTGGTTTTAACGTTAAGGATTGCATGATCAGCAAGTTTGTTTTAGGTTTGACCTAAGCTGAGCTTAGGTCAGCACCTAAACTCTACATCGGGTGGATATGAAACTTTACCAGTTGTCTAGATCCAACGATGGTAGTGAATAATTATCTCTTTCTCTCTCGACAAAACTCTTTTTCTTTCCGTAGCCGCCTGCTCCTTCTTTATCTATAAAAACCGACGCTCCCTTTCTAAGTTACTAAACTAAGTTACCTGACCTTTGACCTACCTTTTGGTACTCATCATGAGAAGGTACTTTCCTATTTTGGATAAACATTATCGGTTGAAAATGAAGAAGTTGCTCAAAAAAAAAAAGGATTTTTTTTAAATACATATTTATGCATATCTCGTTAGTCGCAGGATAGTATACCTATGTATGAAAAGTTGCAAAATTATTGCAGGCGATCCCGCCCTCAAAGATATTCAATATTACATATGCTACATATGGCACTTTTTTTTTAATTCCTGCCGGTCTCTTATTTTCATATTCAATTTCAAGTATGAATCATTGTCATTAATTATTAGTAGTCATTAATTTTTACAATGCTTGGCAACGGTAAGCCAGAGCACAAGAACATATATTGAATTTTTTTTCATTTTTTGGGAAGATAAACTTGAGAGAATATTCATGGCCCTAAGAAGTAGAAGATACCCATTAAGAACTCGATCAATATTCAAATAATTTCAACTTTCTAAATATTCGCTTCAGTAGTTGTCTAAGGCCGCTTGAGGACCTCCCCCCACCATTTGACCTTGTCCTTGAATGACGTCATATGACCTT
>WOGP01008879.1:0-10995 GCA_015342065.1 Leptinotarsa undecemlineata | reverse complement strand
TACATATATATTGTTTGATAAAACATTTCTGACTCAAACGGAAACGTTTTTCCAGATTGAGATCGAAAAAAATACGCGATGTATCTGTAATGCATCAATCCGCGTCAAGTAGGTCCAGAAAAATTTGATGGTTGACAGTATCAACTTGTTAGAATTAGGGCTCAGGTTATCAGATGGAGTCTGGTATCGAATTAGTGGAATAGCGTTTTTCACTATATGTATAATTAGATTACCTTACCGATCGAATGAATTCGATCGATCTGGATGAATGTGAACATAATATTGTATCCATACAATAGTATGGATACCATATCTACCATACCATATCTATACCATACAATATTATGGATAGTGTATCCATACACTCTGATAATAAACTGGAGATTTTTTTCTCAGTCGTCACGTTTCTATTATTATCTGACTGATCTCCAGGTATACTACTGAGCTCATTCTCAAAATTTTTGATGATTTTAGTGACAAGGAGAATATGAAGTTACATAGTGAGTTGTTACAGAAAGATAGAGAAGGGGAGAAACAAAACTCTGAAATGGAAAATGGAAGTGAATCTGAAGATTCCAAATGACGTTCTGAACAAAAATAGTTTTCAAGATTTGCATAAAAATCCATAAACAGTTATTTCAATTTGAAATTGTGTAGTCACTTTTGTTTCTTCCGGTATATTGTTTGCATCTAAATTCGCTATCTTCCAGATTATTTATTTGGAACACCTAATAGCAAACAGACTGATCTGTTCGTAGAGGTATTTAGGTCGAAACCTGCGTCAAATGTTTCGTTTGAATAGTTCCTTCTCACAATATATACTGCATCTTCCATTGGAAAAGTGCATAAGTATTAGAGGAAAAATCATACTGATTGCTCACTTCAATTAAATGTTTTTTGTGGGCAATTCAGATTGTACTGAAGTTAATGGCGCTAAAATATTGTATTTTTGAAGTGATGCCAATATTGCTGTTTTGGAATGAAAATGGAATGTATTTCAAGTACCTAGAATATCAATAATCAATTTCGAAAATTTTGCCTAGATTCATAATCACGTAAAAGTTCATGTTGATTGAGTTCTTGAAACAAATGGCTGTAATCTTCACCTGTATGGAAATTTAATTCAAAATATGATTTTTGTGATGCATTTACATTCTGCAAAACAGTTCGTTTGAGCTCACTGTGCTCTTGTGGGAAATCATTCTGAAAATCAGACAGCAAATAAAAATCCATACAAGGGAAAAGATGTGCAACGTTTTTTGATGATAGAACAAAAAGGGAATCTGAGAATTTTCTTCCAGTCCAGGTGCAAAACCTACAGTGATGCCAATGAAATGATATGTTTTGGTGTGATGAAATCGTTTACAGCACTCTTCCTCACAAGGAATTCATCAGATTCGTCACCTTATAGGTCAGTATGGCCACGAATCCAGTCCACAGATAATGAGTTGTGTCTTTCCATTGACGGAAGTGTTTTTTCTTCGATTCACTACCAACTCACATTTTGTTCGATGCCAAGTGCGCTCCCACAACACAGATATTTTCATTGGATTATGTTTGAGGTTTGTTCCTAGTCTCCCCAGAGAAAATAATAGCACAGAAGACCCCAGACAGACTGGTATCTTTGTCCTGGGTTTGTTCCAGATGTTTTTCATCAATCTGTGAACCATTAGCTATCTGCTTTTGATATTCCATTTTCCATGAGAACCCAATCCTCCCTTCTTCAGAACAGGAAGTTTTTAGATAGCTGGGGATCAGTAGCCAGTTGAGCTCTACATAAGCAAGGTTTGTACAGGTGACAACATGCACAGTTATGTGTGCTGTCCATCCAACTTCTCTCCCTCGAAATAGGAGAAAAGAAGGTAGGTTTACAAGAATTTTTATTGCAGTTGATGGTGTGATGGACCAGGGAGAGCCAGGCAAGCCTGTCTCTGTACCACAGAGATTTATTTCGGCCACTACGCAATTACTTTTTACTGATTTTCCACGAATTCTCCCAAATGCTCATAGGGACGGTCCAACTTTATGAAGAACTTTTTCTGAATAAACATTCCACGTGGTTTCTTCAATCAAGAATACTGCCTAGATACTGTCCAAACGTTGTTGGATGGTTTAGGATGGTACATAGGTCATTCCTTGCCATTATGTGTTTCTTCCTCTACTCCTTGAAAGTTTATTGATTTGAGGGAAAGAAAATCCAGAAAAGGAGTAGCCTCCTTATTCAGGGAAAACGGTGTTGAATCATTCAGATTCCTCTTCCTCTCGAAGAGAACTATCACAGTTTTGCTGGATACCAGACAACTGCTCCATCTGGGACCAACTATGTACAACATCCAGGGACATTCAGAAACAATACTTGACTCACACATAGGAGATTATGGTGTTGTCACACTCACGATGTTTCTCATCCTGAATATTCATACATAGCGATTATTTCAGTTTTCTTCATACAGCATACTCGAAGGAGTGCAATTTCAGTGAAATATTTAAGAAATACAGCCTTGTGAAATCATATTTGTTGTAGTTACTGCCGGAACTTCCTGGCAGGAATTTCATTCCAGTTGATTTGAATTGAACGAAAATGAGTTGAATTTTCTTTTGATTTGGATGGTACATAGGTCATTCCTCATTCATTATGGGTTTCCTTCCTTTCCTCCTTGAAAGTTTCTTGATACAGGGAAGTGAATATCCAGAAATGGAATAGCCTTCTTATTCAGGGAAAATGGTGTTGAATCATTCAGACTCCTCTTCCTCCCGAAGAGGACTATCACAGTTTTGCTGGATACCAGACAACTGCTTCATCTGGAACCAACTATGTACAATATCCAGAGACCTTCTGAGGCAATATCGATTCTCACGTGAGAGATTATGGTGTTGAAGTCACAACAACTATGTTTCTCATCCGGAATATTCATATATGGCAATTATTTCAGTTTTCTTCATACAGCATACTCAAAGGAGTGCTATTTCAGTGAAATATTTGAGAAATGCAGCCTTGTGAAATCATAACTTATGTAGTAGTTGTCGAAACTTCTTGGCAGAAACGTTCATTCTATAACATTCGGTTTGAATTGAACGAAAATGAGTTGAATTTTCATTTGAATCGTCACCCATAAAGACCCTTCGCATAAAGGATCTGTCGTCAAATTAGGAACTGAAAAATCGAGCAACCGGTGGCTGCGATATACCTGTGACAGATTTGGAATGGGAAACAAAACAAATGCCCGCGCCTGTCCAACCACCGGCGGATTTGTTCCTATTCTGAAAGATTAACACGCACAGCAGCGCTAGTTCAGTCGCTGTTCAGTTGCTTCTTCGCGTAGCAAGCTTGATCACAAAGTGGAGCGAGAGAGCTTGCGTCCGGACGACTTAGTTTTTCACGGTATAAATTCATTCATACTTTCATAATTTTTTTTATTCAATTGGTTTCGATTATTTTGGCATGTGGTTGTGTACGTTGCACTGTGATTAGTTTTAGTTTGGAGTTTTTAGAAAATTTTCAGTTTTTTTGGTTTCGTATTTCGAGCTCTCCATGGTAATTATATTTTTTTTTCAACTTTTTCACTGACCGTCCAACAATGAGGGAAGCTGATAAAACCATTTTTCACCAAGTTCTGATATTACAATCAGAGAATAAAAATTGTTTACGCTGATTCATGTTTCGAATATTTTTTTTTTAGAAATGACCTCGATAATAACGTCCAACCCACGTATCATTTTCATTTTGCTGCTGTTTGCTTCGTTCCTTGTTGCATAATTTTTCTCTCAATTTTATATTAATTTACATCGAAATTATTCATAATTCAACTCGCCTTCATTTATTTCAACATCGAATTTAATTGAACATGACAGAATGAATCTGTTATTCGAAATATATGTACTTCTGGAGTGATTTGAAATGATGTGAAGTATTCATAAAAAAAAACATATTCATTGATTTTTTTTACCCAAAGATATTGACGAATATTTTTCATCTGCCTAATTATCATCAAAAAAATGTGGGCGATCATGATTACCATGTAGAGAAAAACCGATTCAAATGATTGTAGGGCAGATGCACATGTTATTCAAATATCAATATCATATCAAAATATATCATATATCAATTGAAGATATGGAATATTGAAAAAAATTTTTTATTCAGGAAAATAGATAGTAAAAACATACTTTTCATATTCAGATGTTTCATAAGTATAATTAAAGTGGTAATAGTCCAATTTTTAATTGAAATATTATGTTTTATGTTCGTATATTCGAAATTTTTTTGGATTTTTTTCAATGAACATGAAACTAATAATTTTATTGAATACCTCAATTTTTTGTGTCGAAAACATTGGAAATTGATGATTTTTTTCTCAAATTCATAGTTTTCAATGACTTCCTTTCAAAAAGTTATGGTTGACAAGTTATTAGTCTTGAACTTGAAGTGGAGAATTCAATTCTCCAAATCCTGAAACACATTATTTTCAGCGACGTTTCAATATAATTGAGGGAAGAGAACAATTTCAACTGATGAATAAAACGGATATTCAATCGGAAATATTGAAAAACTACTTTTGGCTATTGAAAAAACTGGAAGGAGGCACGAATTCTCCAAAGAAATTAAATAGGGAAAGTTCTCCCAAATTGTCGAATGGTTGCAGTTCAACATCAGTTTTTTGGAAAAAATTCTATAACATGGTTCATAGCCACGTGTTTCTTGATAGCTTTATATCTAAGGTTGACTCATTTCGGAGTATTTGCTCTCCATAAGTGCCAGGTAGATGTCCAGGAACATCATCTGGCATTCTTAAAAGACTGATTCAAGACAACTGTCTGTCGGTTTGACTTCTCCACTTCCTGATTTCGAATAGACATCGAACATTTTCAACATTATCTTCAATGAATTGTTTTTCAGTTTATCAGTTTTTGTGTTTCACATGATCTTGTGTTTTATTCCAAATCATTAACAATCCACTTGTTTTTTCAAAACTATCTACTCATCACATTATATTATGAAGTTTCTGAAGGAGAGTTGAAAATGTCGCGAAAACTGAAACAAACAGAAAAAAAATCTTTTCTCGCCTTAGCCAGCCAAATAGTCCCACTCATTGTCAATAGTTCTTGAATATAATAACTCGAGGATCTAATAAAACACTGTAGTAGATAAATAATCAAAAATACATCCTATTCAATATTTCGAAAACGTTTCAAGTCAGTACAAAGTATGCGTGGTATGAAGTTTTTATAAAAGACACACAATATTTATTTCTCATTAAAAAATTATTCGTGAGTTCAGATTTCAGAAAGTCCCTAAGTTGAGTTGACAGAATTTTATACATTCATTTAGTACCAATACCAAACATTTTATTCCTTATGAAGGTTTTCACACTTATACTGAACTTACAGAACTTCATTCATGTAAGATTTTTTAATCAATTACATGCATTTGTCAGCTTCTCTCTTTCAGGAATATGCACTGTTGATATCTATCTACGAAAGTAGCCTTTAGCAAAAATTATCCTTGCATACAAAATATATTATACATTGTTACTTCGACAGAGAAACAGTGCATATTTTCCGGACTAAAATACTTCATCTAGTTCATTTACAAGTACTCTCTGAATTGTAATGCTGGTTTCCCATAACACATTGGTAAGAAAAAATCTCTTATCAAATATTTACGTACGCACAACAGTTTTCGCATAACGAGTGTCTATATATTCTGTTACTGCCACCTAAATAACTTTATAGATACCTTATCTAGTTTTATCGTCTCCATTGTTAAATTGGAGGCCCATTTTTTCGTGTAATTTTAAAAACTGACTTGGTGTGAGCTATTTTGGTGTATCTATAAAACTACAAAAATAACAGTAAGAATGCAGCAGTCAGAAAACATTTCTGTATTCATTATTTTGAACGTTGAGCTAGTAAAAACTTTTGTGATTTGTAAAGACAGCAACAAGATCTAAAATTAAATGGCTGTTCCCGAATTAAATAACAAATGTGTGTTATACATAAATTACAGACATGCAAATCGTAATTTTTCAACAAAAATTGCGAGAAATTGGCATTCAGTCTTCTAGAAAAATGAAGGATTCAACATCAATGAAAAATTCTCTTGACTTTTCAATTTAATGGCAAAATGTTTAACGATATATAATGCACGAAAAAAATATCGTGACAATCGAAATTGTTGATGAAACCGAAATGAACTTCTTGCATGTTGGTGAAACATCTTATTGAAATAATATTGAAAATGATCCCTTATTATGGAGAGCTTCTGGACTTGGCAAATTCGACAATTGAAAAATGTTTGGAAAATCATTTTTTGAAACTTTCGCACTAGTAATTTGATTAGAAAACCATTCACCAGGCTCAAAAATATTGTAGTTTATCGGCATACATTACATAAAGAATGAAATAACTGAATTCTTGAAATGCTTTTTGTTTCATACATGTGACTGACGTATAATTTTCTCTCTTCTATAGAGCTGATTACCATATTTCAGTTGAAACCGGTATGAAAAATCGTCTTATGAATATTAGCACGGTACGAGCGTGATTATATCGATCATATTTTATCAATAACTTGGCAATTACACTCTTTATCTCCATCGCACTGAACTAGACAACAGAAATTCAACAACAAAGGAATACTTTTAATAGAAAAAAAGAGGCGATGAACATTAACAAAATCTGGCTGCCTGTGCTTGAAGGTACACAGACATGGTCAGGTAATTCAAATAAGAGATTCAATGTTTCCATTCCATTTTCCAAAGTTTAGCTCCAAATGATGAAATCGACCAAAAAACCAATTGATTCAACGGTGTCAATGCAAGTAATTTTCAAAGGTCAAATCTCGTTTAGAAATAGGATATAATCTTTGTAGAATAAGCAGAACTGTTCTGCATTTCTATTAATACAGAGGTATCTTATGAAATAGGATTCTTCTCAACGCATATATCTACAACTAATAACATTAGTTTTTAGTCTCAGCATATATGGAAAGATATATTTTACACTGGATGCATATGAAGTAATTTGATACAATCGTGAGCGATAGATTCATTCAGCAAGCCATGTAGAAGTTACGCTTGTATTGGGGAGAAGTGGAACATGATTGCAATTGGAAATTTGACTTGGAAGTCGCAGTTTTATACAAAAAAGAATAGTCGATATTTGAAAATTTGTCTTCAAAAATTGCCTTCTGAAGGTTTCTTGTTCAACGTATGTCTACTTCACTTGTAATGCATGTTGGAAGGAGATATTTCAAGGAATGGGGTGGTGTTCAGAGTAAAATCAAATTGAAACAGCATTTTGATTAAAGAAATAGTTTAATAGTCACAAGTACATCATGGTGTATGCAGAATTCTCACAAATACGTACAGGAAGGTTCATATAAATTAATCAGAGTGTGAAACTTGTATTTTTTGTACTGTTTTTTGGGTGTATTATATAACCTCACACGATCTGGAAAATAAACAAAGCTGAATCAGCAAGTTACCCAAGTTATCTAAAAAAATAGTAAGAAATGTAGACTCCTCCAGAAAACACCTTCATGAAAATATTCAGAACGTATTTCGGGAATGTTTAACCACAAAAATCAAACTAATACATTCAAACATAAAACAAACTGAACAATTTAAAATGGTATTATGAATTGATTCAGTTCAAGGCAGTTGGAAATCATTTAAGTCAAAATGACGTTTATCAACACAATATCTTCTTGTTCCATTTTCAAGTCGGTTGTCAATTTATTGAATCAATTACTCCCATATAAACGCAACTAGTACTTTCTGTTACGTACTCTTACAAAAAACCAGTAGGTATCATAATTTGATTCACGAAGTTGTTGATTATTTAGTGCAGTTGGCATATTATTTCAGTTACTGTAATTTTAAAGTAAACAAATGCAGGTAGGTTCTTTGTATGACGTAAGTAAACATCAAGACAGGGAATCAGGAATTTCCACCTCCAAGGGAGGAAATAGGTGTTCTTAGATTGTATTGAATTTCGTCAGTTCTGAAGTTGGAAACCTGAAATCTTGGGTGCATTAAGAAAACATTGTAACTATTTGTTTGAAATTATCTCTCACGAAACTTAATGTGACAAACCAAATTCTAGGCGGGTGAAGCCGTGGTTAACAACTGGTATAATATAAATCACAACAGAGAGAATATGGTTTTGATTATAATCGCAAAAATAGGATATGATACTCAAGTTTGAGTTTTAAGAAATTCATCTGTACAAAAACTTTCCACTGACAATTGACATTCACAACTTTCTGAGTAGGTTAACAAAGTCTTTTCATACCGAAGCCATATTTTCTCTTCTGTTATTTATTTGAATTTAACTAATTATTAACTGATTCAATTCTGTCCTGATCTACTCCAATACTCATATGATATTTCATATTATATTCATCTCTGTCTGGAAGACAAATCGTTAATATATGTCGAAAGCAACAATGGTTCCAGAACACTGCCTTGTGGTACTTCACATTTCATTGGAGCTTGTTTGCTAAATTCATTTACTGAATTTTTTGCCGCACTATTTACTTTGCAAACGATTTGAAAATTGGTGTCACTTCATCTGTAAATATGGATATGTCCGTATTTGTTTGAATAATGACTCTTTTTCAAAACTCATATAAGTATCGAATAAATATTAAGGGTACCTACAATGATTATTAAGTATAAAAAACGAATGAGCAACTATTTACCCTCTATCACCAAGTCCTCAATAACTGTCCCACCTTTAGTAGAATTTTGGAGGACCTAGTATCATTAAGATAACTCTGAATTCAAAGAAGACTCTTAACAGAATTGCTTATTCGAGCATTTACTCAATAAGAGTTGAAGTTTTGATAACTTCAACTTCGCAGTATAGTACAATGGCATCAACTTTCGATCATCTTCTGAATCACTGAGGATGTGGAAATTTATTTTTTCTGTTTGATCTCATAAACATTCACTTGCATCGTTTCGACAACTGGACTTTTATGTCCATAATACTGAAATCTCAAGAAGTTACATACCTCTGTAAATAACGTTGTTCAATTCATACTCGAAGAACTGAAAATAGCTTGATCACTTCGGAAGACATTAAAATTTGAGCTCTCCAAACTAAAAATAGAACTACTTGAACTCACATTAAAGTTGAACGGAAAGTTTACACCAATTTTTTCAATCTGATGATAATTTTCCAGTAGGTGAATTTTCAATACACGAATACATAATAGCCTATGTCTGTTTAAATCGAAGAGTATATTCGAATGTGATGCTCTCATTTGGGAAATCTAAAAATAACATATTTCAGTGTTTAGATTTCTGTTTATTTATTCGCTCATCATGAAAGAAACCTGAAAAATTATTTCACAAGAAGTGGTGGCTTCACGTGCCTTGAAACGGATTTGCCCAACTTGTTGATCGTATCATTTTCAAAAATATAAACTCACCTCAAACAATTCGTTTCTACTCAGTTGTTCCTTCTCAACCCCCTCCCATCACTAAAATGTCACCTAATCTGGAATTATTAACAGTCAGAAAACTTTTTCACATCAGCTCTCCATCTATAATTCTCATCATGCAAGTAATTATTGATAAATCCTTTGAATCTGGTATATTTACTACTACGAGGGTAATCTGAAAAGTTTCATGAAAGCTAGTGAATTTTGTTTTTCATCTCTTGACAGTTACCCACCAGAGTTTCAGCAATTTGACAGTATTTGTTATGTAACAGTCGTTAAAGCAATTTGATATGAATTTTTTATGAAAATGAATGAATGAAATGAATGGGTATTCAGCTGTCATATATTATGTGTGTTTGAAGGGTCTAGGCAAATCATTCATAATCGTAAAATTTGGGGCAGCTGCATTCAAATGTGACCATAAGAGCTTGGGAGCACCAAATGGTGCTAGATGAGCGCCAAATTTGAGTTCAAGAACATGTGGAAAGAACGTGTTTGTCACATATTCAATCAACATTCAGGCAGGAGCTCAAAATGGTTACTTTCAATTACTATCAACTGAATATTGTGTCAAGTTATTAGCTGAGTTATATTAACTTTTTCATATTGTGTTTGAATGTCCGAAATCGAGCCATACGAACCTGGCTAGGGTTGCTAGCTCATTCTCATGCTTAGCGGTAGATTTTGTGACAATAAAATAATAAATTCATAACAATTAATACGTTTTATAAATTAATACTGGTAATTTTCACTATATTCATTTTTCTAATGCCAATGGATTCTCCAGTAGATTTTAGCTGTCAAATAATAGGAGTTCGTGAGCTAAATTAGGATATCTACTTCATAAATAATACGCCTGACAACATTTAGCAGGGCGCTTCTCTCACGTGATTTTTTCTTCGTTTGCAGTAGATTGATTCCCAATATTCAGCATTCCAATTGCTTTACAGGTTTTGAAGATTTGACCTCCTCTTGCTTTATAAATTATGTTACTGAATATGTAACACGATTTTGCGACTTTATTTTACATTCAAATGATTTTTTTTTATTTTTCAATTGATTCAGTAGTTATTCTGCCCCGAGCGGAGACACATCCAACAAGTTGAAGATCATGAAAATAAGTAGAAGCGTTCTCATCTGATAAATGGTATTATTACTACTATTTTGCTACTTTTGCAAATTATATGTTGAACATATCGTCACTACATAGTTTAGAACAAAGTCTCTTCCCGCTGTCTGTCCATATTCATCCTTAGATCTTCAAAACTACCCAAAGGATTTTCATTCGGGTTTTTTCAATAAATATAGTGATTCATAATGAAGTTTAAAAGTATATCACACGCATAATATATTAGAGAAACACTGATGATTTCAGTGGTTTCTAATGTGATGTCGCAAATAAACACTTGTGCTTACATTGCTAACTCTGGCCTAACTCTACAATACCACAGTTTTATATACTATAGCATTGGAAACCTTGAAAAAGTCTACCAAAAATCCGCCATGATATACCGGGTGTCCCACATTTTATGTGAAAGGCAATA
>WOGP01008878.1:0-10995 GCA_015342065.1 Leptinotarsa undecemlineata | reverse complement strand
AGAACTTAGGATTGTAGAATAGTTGAGTATATGCTTAGCGGTGGATGTTTTTCCCTAATAAATATTAGAGATGGGGGCACACCAGTACGTATGTTTCCACTTGGCAAATACTCTGACTTATGACAGTTACTTCTATGATAGTTGTATATGGTTATCACTATAAACTTGGTTTCAGTCAATATGATAAAAATAGTATTTCATTCATAGAATACTCTTCATTCACAACGAAAGTCTGAATTCTCACCACCTAGACTCTACAGCCTTCCTGAAAAGCCAAACCTTTCACTTCGTTCAATTATCAGTGCTGTTGATAAGACTATCTTCTTATCGTCTCGCGAAATAGTCAACGAGTCTACTGCAGCCATACTTCAATTATAAAACTTTGACCCTGCAGATGAATGATATTCTGGTCAATAACAATGTCTTTTTTTTCTTCAATATAGTACCAATTAAGGGGAAATTGCATCAAATCAAACTATTCCTCTTCACTGTATATTTCCAGTGGAATGATTATTTCTACCAACCAATGAATGGAGTCACGATGGAAATTATTCTTAGCCCTGTGATTTGTAATTTCACCATGAAAGTTTTCAAGAATAAAACGCTCGTCATCGCCCCATTGAAATCGAACTGTTGGATTCCCTAAATTGCTGCTTTTATTATTTGGAACCACGGGCAACAAGCCTTCAGCTGTCAGTGGTGAGGAAAGTCTACTTACTGTATATATACAAAGTCACGAGCCACATTGGACAACTGTGAAAATATTACAAAATAAGATAATTTTCAAGTCAATTAAGCCAACAAAGAGAACCTCTTCATTGAACGGTATCTACTGTTTTGTTTACTATGAATCAGTTTAAATTGGAACTACCAAAGGCAACATTAACATCAGAGTTATTTCCTAGAATATTTTCAATTTCTTTGTGACCTTTCTCTCATACAATAGATTCGGATGGGAGGTTCAATACACATGAAAGTCTCACTTTATGTCAATAACTATACTTCAGCTGTATTGTTTATTTTTGGTACCATGTAGAATGGAAAATATACGTTTATTGTATGATGAATTGATTGAAACTTCACATTTACGAACAATTCCCCCAAAACTGAATTACTTAAAAATTTTAGGTTGTTTCAAAAGTTTGGTGTGTTTTCATCAGTATAACTCAAACTGTAATAGCTCAGAGAATACTTATTCAATTCCTTTAAAATAAGAGTAATTTGAATTAGTGCACTTTGGCAATGTAAAACGAGTTGATTAATTCCATCAGCATAAAAATTGGGTGCTCGGGATACTTTGGAGTCGACGAAGGCCGTTTTGCCTGGTCCTGATTGGTGATGGTTTTACCGGTAAGGAACTGATAAAAATGCTTGAAAAGATGGTAGTCGGTTGGCGAGAGGTCTGGAGAGTATGATGGGTGAGGCAGAACTTCGAAGGTCAACTCGTACAATTTTTGGACGCTGGTCTGTGGAACATGCGGATGAGCGTTGTCGAAAGAGGATAGGACCCCATTTCGTCGATTTTTCCACAATGGGTTTCTGCTGGGATGGTTTGGCCCGGTTGCAAAAAGTTGTAGTGGATCAAACCAGACGCTACATGAGCCACTCATGTGGCCAACCGCTGTCCTAAACGTCTTCTGTTGTCATAGAGAATCCACTTTTCGTCACACGTGATGTTCCAATTCATAACAGAATCTTTCAAATATTTTGACGTTTTCAATATGTTTTAAACAATAAGAAATCGCATGGAAGCAGATGCCCAATTCTTTCGATATCGCACGCACCGTTTGTGATGGGTCAGTCTCCATCAGGGTCCTAAAATCCTCGTTCTAGATTACTGTAGGTCGACTACTTTAGAGCTCATCTTTGAGACTGAAATCTCCGCAACGAAATTTCGCAAACCAACATCGATTAATGTGTTCATTAACACTATCATTGCCAAATTCCTGATTAGTTTTTTGGGTTGTTTCGGCAGCGCTCCGGTTCAATTTGAATTCGGTTGATGAAAATTGATATATATCGTTATTAACAACAACATATGGTAATGAGCTGAAACAAAATTCCCTATCGATTAGTATATACTGCGAGGCAGTAGATTAAATATTTTTTGAGATATAGAGCTACAACAACAAATGACATTGCAACAGACAAAACTTCAGAAACAACCTGATTCTACTGGTTACTTTTATTATTTCGATTCGTCTAGATTTTTGATGGAGATACGTCATACAAAGTAATAATAGTTTGTTTTTTCTAGTATTTCTATCTGACATTCTTTTTAATCATTTTATTGAAAGCAACTAAAAGTGTTCATCTATTACATTGGTTTGTTATTTATTGATGAGTGTCTATATAATCTGTTGTTACGGTTCTCAGAATGCAATAGCGTATTTATGAGATAAAAGAAAAGTAATGTTTGAAATTCATATAATAATGCACAGTATCCACCCTGTATAATATTAGAAACAATTCAGTTTCAGTTTTTTATTGTCTAAAGTTAATCAGAATAATTCGACTTTGAAATAACGTTAATAAGGAGAAAAACAAGGAAAGGAAAAAGGGTTAATTTCTCTTGGAATGAGACTTGAGTTTGGTTATCTTCTCTGGAGCAAGTATTTTGAGCTCATCATTGTGGATTTAAAGAAACCAATATATTCAATACGGGAATAATTATATTTGGGTTATCTAAAGGAATAACTCACCCGCAGTATTTGGGATTTTTATATCCATTCAATTCAAACTGGTGAAACTGATAGCATATTGCAAGTACATGATGATATATTGATAATTATTCCCAAATCGAATTGTAAAATATGTGAAAGTGAAAGTGCCCTCTATTGGGCAGATAGTAGATACAGCAAATATTAAAGATTCACGATGACTCCCGGGGTGATCCGTCACAAAGCGGACGGTATAAGGTTGAACCACCATTTCTGGACTCAACTTCTTCTGAAAGGAAAAGCCTGAGTGAGTTGAAGCGATGGCATCTCTCCTCACCAACCTATCTCTCTCTTTCTCTCTAGGTTTTCTTGGCCTTTGCTTCCTTTAGCCATGATCACCCTATATATACTTTGTTTTACGATAATTGCTGTCCTACCTTTTCATAGAAATAACAACAACTGTGAGCATACTTGAAGACTGGCTATAAATCAAATCATCTAAAGGAACAATTCGTTCAGGTCAGTCTCAACTCCCTACACTTTAGGTAAATGAACTGACACCTATCAGAAAACAACTATTTCCCTGGATAATATCACAAAAAGCGTTGAATTATATCCTACAGGTGTAAGTGCAGGATTCTTCACTGAAGTTATTCCTGCGATGCAACTGCCGGAATCGATTTTCAATTATGGAACACACTTGCAGACCGGTTTCGGGCTGTTTGGCTACTCGTCAGTGCAAGGTGGTGTCTATCAACAACATAAAGTCGACAATTTCCGGTAATTGAATATCAAATTTCTTGCATACTGGAGAAAAAGCCCTCTCGAAACAGCTAGGAGAAAGTGACCTATGACGGCCCTGTCCCTCTCATCACATTTTGATGAGTGCAAGGTGTGTTGCCTATATTTAGTATTCAAGGCAGTGCGCCTGTGAAATTTCGTAAGGAAACGTCATTCAGGTGCTGCATTATAGCAAAAAATTAATCCGGTGAGTACTGATGTAAGGATCGCTAATTTTGAAGTGAGTATTTCTTAACAACCAAACATAGTATACGGATTACAAATTTAGTACCTTGGAACATGCTCATTTGCAATGCATACTTAAGACAAATTGTTTGGTTAGGTTAGCAGGTGAAGAAATATCGATTTCGTAATAAAAATATCGATTTGCCCCATGGGTTTTCCTTAGATGGCCCCCCAGGCCATCATGGGTATCGTCACGCGCACTAAATCTTACATTTGTGTGTAGATACTCAACTATTTCACGGAAAATAAGGCAAAAGTGGTAGCAAAAGCCTTTGGAATACCCAGAACTACAATGTGAAGAAGATTTTCTAAAAATCAAGGTAGTAAAAAAGGAAACTTTGGTGAATTCAAACCTACGTTTAATGCTGAGGTTGAAAATTACAGCCAACATTGTTGATTTAGAAACAAGGTTGTTTGAATAAAGAAGCCTAGATCTGAGGAAACCTGTATTTCAAGTAGCAGAAAATCAACATTTGAACCATAGGTTTTATCGAAAAACTTGTCTTGCAGCTTAAGCATTTCATGAAGAAAACATTGAAGTTTTCCATCAGTCGCTGGAAGCCCGGAAAATATATTCAATGTAGACGAAACGGGCATAAGCACTGTTTCAACAAAAGCCTCAAATATTCTTGCATCGAAAGGACGCAAACAAATAGAAGCACTTGCATGGATGTCATAGGAACTTTTATTCCTCCTGCTTTATTTTTCCGCGTAAACGATTCAAGGCAGAACTAATGGATGCAGTACCGATGATCAGGGTGGCATTTTGTCACCGTAATTAATGGATGGACACCGACACCTTTCTGAAATGGTTGAAACATTCTGTGCAGCATGTAAAATCGTCATGTGACAATTGAATCCTCCTAATTTTTGACGGACATAGGAGTCATAAAGGGCTGGAAATCCTGGAATATACAAAACAAAATAACATTTTTTTTATTTTGCCTACCTGCACAATGCGCGCATAAACTACAGCCTCTTGATATGGGATTTTTGGCTCTACTCCAAACATACTACAGAACAGAAGTTCAAAAGAAGCTTGAAAATAACCCAAGGCGTAATGTTACACACTTCCAAGTGACAAAACTTTTCAACAACGCGTATCTAGAATCTGCTGTTCCTTAAGATGCCAAGAACTCTTTCAGGGAAACTCCTTTAGCCAACTTAGAAGATGGGGAGGTTGTAGCAGCTATATGACAACCGACCAAAATTGGCAAATTGAAATTGCCGCAGCAATTCAACGACAAAGAGATGAACTCAGACCATCCAATTCGGGCGAAATCAAAGTGAACATAAAGACGACGAAGTTCATCACCAAAAACATTACCAGAGTTTCGTGGGTTGGGCTATCTATCAGGCGCGTCCCTAGGTGACCGATAGGGGAATGTCCAGGGGACTGGAGGCCCTGTCCGAGAAGCCAATGAGGCCTTATGGACGGGGTCGCCGGACTCCTGGTCAGTGGCAGAACGAAGTAGGTTGGTGAGAACTAAAACTTCCCAAAAGCCTTTGAGAAACATGCCACCGTGGACCAGCCTACCCAAGCCAATCTGTCGTGCCCACAGCTGCATGGCCACAGGGTGATATGCGGTTACGATTAATCCCCTTGGGGAACTGGGCGAAACCTCATTGTTATCAGCCTACCTCTGGTTAATGCGGGGCTCTGCCAGAGTTGACCAACTCTTCCCTTGCTACTCTTGGGAACACACATGAATGAAACAAATACACAAACAGAATCAACAAAAACAAAAACCAATCCCGAGGCTGGACAGAAGTGCTCACCTCAATTCATGGCGGTGGCTGGGGATGAACAGAAATATCCACCCAATCTAGCGCTTGAAATGAGGCTGGACATAGTAGATCACCTCGTAATCTGCTCGTGACAAAGGCCAAGGCATAATGGCATTTGCGGCGCCGAGGCCAAAAGGAGAAAGAGAGCGAAAGAGGGAGAAGTGGCAGCAGCTATAAGTGCAATCTCTTCCTCCCCCTCTCCACCTACAACAGAAAGGGCACTTCCTGTACTGGGCGCCAAGAGCCTTGCTTGAATAAAAACAAGAAACCGGCTGCTACTGCAGGAAAGCTCCCTCACGTTTTCACCTTCACGGAGGGAACCCCAAGAAGGTTGAAGAAGCCGCGCAACAACAGTAATGTCGCGAGACACCTCAAAATTGCCAAAGGAAGTGTGCTTGGCAAGTCTTGGCCAAAACTTGCCAATATAAAGGAGATATCTTCCAGTGATCTGTCCACCTTCCTGGACAATATGGGCTATGATCTAGGAGGACAACTCGTTGGAAGGATGTACAATAGGTCACATGTGGCCTAAGTGATAAGGGTCTAAACTCACCCTCCCTACTCAACAGGTACAGATACATTACCAGAGAACAAATAGAAGAATTGTCCCCAATTCCAAAGGTACTGAAAAAGACCGACAGGAATAAAAAAAAGCGTGGAATAATAGGTGTTTTCAAGTCCACTCCTGATGTTGAGGAGCTGAAAGTAAAGAAGACGGAAGCTTTGGAGAAAATCCGCAGAAAAACCGCTAACGCAGCCAAGAGGAAGATCAATAACTGGAAAATTATAGCGACAGTGAAGGTATTGAGGAAGTCTCTGATGACAATTCAGAGGTCGCATGTTTATATTGCATATATTGAATTCCCATTCACGTCGAAATGGTTTTCGGATAAAATGCCAGAAATGCAAAAACTGGTGCCTCTCCGAATGTGCCAGGTTCCCTAGAATGATAAAAATGCTTACTTGCGATCTTTGCAGATAGCGACACAAAATTTTACAGTATGGAAGGAATATACTCAATTAATAATGGGGAACACGTTTTAATTTGTAATACATATTTACTTATTTCCTAAATTTTGTTTTTTATCCATTTAAAAGAATCCGTCATAGGAACTAGTGCCTATGATGACCCCCATGAAGTTTCTTACAGAAACTTGGTAAAGAAGAAGTGTTTGAAAACTTGAATGCTATCTTACAAGAGTCCCTAGACTAGCTTTCTTTTGAGCCAATTTGTTTTCTTAAGATACAATAACTATCAAAAGTACAACCAATTACAGTTATCGGAGCCATCATAGAGCACTTTTCCCTACTTTTATAGAAACATTGAATCAAACGGAAGAACAAATACTTTCGAAACAATTCCTTTTATGTGAGCTTTCAATTATACAAAAATTATTTTTCCTATTCAGTTTGTATTTCAAACATTCGTTATGGAGTTAAGTGAGGTATCAATTTGAGAAGTAAATTTGTTCTACGAATATGACGACGATGCAACTGCGTATGTGGGTGTTTAAAACCGTCATCAATAATGAATTGCCATTGCAGTGTCGCATGATAAGTACCAGTTAATTACATTCTATTGTCGGCAGAAATAATCTAATTTGAAAGGGTTTAATCCACTAGCCATACAGGTTGTTCGGAAGTTTTCCATCAGTAGGTAAATATATCTTTAGCACCATAGCAACGGTTTGAAACGAAATAATCAATAAGGCAAATCTTACCATCTTCATTATTCTTTTTTCCCATATATACAATAAAGAAAATGAAGCAGTTCTGAATGTATTTCTTATAAAAATGTCCTTACGAACAAGTTGTTTATCTTTTTTTCTCAACTAATCGTTTGAAAATTTGAAATATACAAAATAACGATTATGAACAATTTAAAATTGTTGAGAAGAAAACATTTTTTTGTTCATAATCATTTTATTAGGTATGAAGGCAATAAATTTATAAAAAGAAATAATTTTCTGAAAATACTCATTATTTGTTTATGAACAAAATCGATTTTTGAACGAATGGCGCAGAAAATTTTCTGTTCAACCGAATATCTTCATTCAATAAAAAAACGATTTGCTTTTATTTTTTTAAAATCTATTCACGCATCAAAAAAATTTAAAAATACGTCGATTTTTCATTTCTTGTAACAATAAAAATCATAAAAACAAAATGATGTTATTGAGTATACTGATAAAAAGAGTTTCACGGAGTGATACTTTAATTGATGAATAATTACCCAGATTTTTCAATAATCCACATTCAAACTTTTTTTCAACGATAATCAATTTTTATAGTACTCAGAATACCGCCTTAATTCTATAACTTTACAATTAAGTATTAGATAGATGAAAAAATGTTTTTGACGTACTCGCGTCAGATGCCGCATCACATAATTCATCCACGAAGGCTTATTTTCGACGTTGAATTGAAATTATCAATAATTTTTGGGAGGTGGGATTTTTTTTGAAATTTCCTCCTCTTCAAGTACCTTTTCATAAATAATTAAAGCCTTATGAAATATTTGCAAAAATATTCATACGTTTTCTTACATCTCACTCTGTTAATAACTTTTCAATTTTGTATGTACTGAAAAACGGTTTTAGCACATTTTTCTAGATATTATTTCGAATCAAATAAGCTATCTTCTGGATCGAATAAGTTATCACACGTATTTTTCCGACCATTATCTCTATTTTTCAACATTTTCAACTTGTGACCTAGATTATAGGCAATCCTATAATTTACACGTTATTGCGCAAATCACGATTTTGTACAACTGTCATCAAAAGTGACATTTTAAATGGTGGTCAAGAGTATTAAAAAGTGATGTTAACAAAGCAGTGTGTTAAAAATGTTTTCAACATTTGTGTTAAAAGTATTTCTAATTTTTTCGACCGAATAGCAATTAACTGAACATAATTATTATTTTCAAGGTATTTTTATCATGAACGATGTAGATACAATTAAATTATGTTACAATTGTATTATATACATTAATTATATTATTATCATAGCCATATCATAGCCATAACGTGTGATTCCTAAACGTGTTAGGAATCACACGTTAAAAAGTAAGACCTCGTTAGTCCTTAGCTCGCACAAGTTTCTCAACTTCTGAGAGTTGTCGTTCGTATGGGGACGGCAGCTGATTAACGGAAAAACATATTTTAAACAGAACAGATTATATTATTATTATTAAGGAACATTATTATGAAAAGTACAATTAAAACAACTGCTGATATTAATACCCTGCGATGTTGATGAGCCTTGTAATATATTTGAACTATCTGAGTTGAAAATTTCATGGGTATCAACATTTAATTTTTGAACTGAAGAGAAGGAAGCTGTAACGCTGGAGCTAGTTGTTGGAATTACTCTTTCATCAATAGCCTTTTTATAAGAAATAGATTGATTGATGTAACCCTCAGCTACTGCTGTAGACTTCCATCCTTCGTGTTTCTTTATATTCGTTATATTTGCTCCTGATTCTGCTAGCAGAAAAGCATGAGACATCTGAAACAGTGACCTTTGGGTCCGGGAGATTCAGAAATTCAGCAATGGTAGAGGGCATTTTTCGAAACGTTTTCATGTCAAATGTGTTGGCACTGCATTTATAATTTATGAATTTCAGAAAAAAATTTTGATGATTTATAACAGAAGGACATATTGCAACGTATTTATCAAATAGTCGAATTTTTTTCCAACAATACAAAAAGAACAACCTAATTTCGTTTTTGTATTTGGATTTTGAACAATCAATGATTTATCCAATAATTTAATGTCCTCCATTAATAAATGGCAGGGCTCTTCACGCCGGCAGGTTCCATATATTCCGAAAATATTTTTCAACTTGCCCCTCATTTATTAACCTCTTAACTTATTGAACCGTGAGAGTACTCAATTCTTTGGGCCCATAACAATAATTTTTCCGCTTTAAGTATGCTATTGCCTTTAAATATTTGCTTGTATTTGCTGAAATTTGTTGAAATTTGTTTTCGTTCATATTGTATATGTTTATAGGTAGTTGAGAGATTAATTTTGACATAATAAAAGTGTGAGTTGAGTGGTCTAAAATACATTCATTCATGAGTTTACTTGAGATATTTCCTCTTGATGCGTTGCTTGCAACAACTAATGATACATTGAAGAATAATTTCTTGCAAAACTTACAGAATGATTTCCAAATGATAGTGAATCTTGCTTCCTATTTTCTAGGATTAGAAATCAAAACTAGAAATGATGGTTCCATTCGATTAAATCAAGCAGCTTATACAAAAAAGTATTAGAACGTTTCGGAATGCAAAATTGTAAACCCGTTTCAACACCGATTGTTAAAGATTGTATTCAATCAGAGAACGAATCCGAAATCGATTTGAATACAATAAATACATACAGAAAGGCGGTTTGGGCTCTTATGTATCTTATGACAGGTATAAGACCAGACATTGCTTATGCTATCAGTTTTGTTTCCAGGTCGTAAGAAGATTCCAGCAATCATAATTGTATCCAAGTAAAACGAATACTTCGATACCTCAAAAAAACAACAGATCACGGTATAACGTACAAAACAACCAGTATGGATGGCCTGAGAAGTTTAAGTGATGCTGACCATGGCGGGGATGAAACAACAGGACGTTCAACAACAGGTGTTATTTTTATATATGCTGGCGGTGCGATATCTTGGCTCAATCAACGACAAACCTCAGTAGCTATTTCCTCAACGGAAGCTGAAATAGTAGCTGCAAGTGAAGCTTCCCGTGAACTGGTTTGATTGAAAGAGTTATATGAAAAATTTTTGGATGTGGATTGTAATTCAGTATTGATGGTCGATAACTGCAATACGTTTGGCCCAAAATCCGGAATATCACATATTCATATAAGACATTTCTTTGTAAAGGAACTGGTCTTGAATGGTGCCATTTCAATTCAAAAAATAGCATCAAAACACCAAGTAGCAGATGCACTTATCAAACCGCTGTTCAAGCCAAATTTGAATATTTCACGACATACTATTTTGTGTTCAATACAATTGAAATGGTTTGGGCCAAATGAAAGAACGCTTGTGGAAATATAATCTGTCACCTACTTTGAATGCTGTAGTGCTTGAAAATATAAGGCGTGTGGTGAATGAAGTAGGTAATAGTGATGTGTGGAAGAACTGTGTGGCCCACGTTATGAAAGAAGAGAATAAATATTATGTGCAAAGTCCCATAAATCCGATCGTTATTCAACCCGATGATGATTCCACCTCATCCGAATAGAGCGAAGAAGAATTTTGATTTTTCTAGCAATTTTGTTGGCCTCTATTATTTTGTAGATACATGTTTGACGAGAATTCGGTGTGATTATTTGTGTTTCCATTGTATTTTAGAGTTTTCGACTCGGAAATAAACTTCCTTAAATTTCGAAGTTTTTCATAATTACCCATGGTGAAAAAATTCAGTTGAGATAACTTTTTCATGGGGTGATCAATTGCTATGATTGTAAGAATAAGTAACTGAAAAACTCCCACTGAAAAATAATA
>WOGP01008877.1:0-10996 GCA_015342065.1 Leptinotarsa undecemlineata | reverse complement strand
GAAAATGTCCATATAGGACGAAACTGCAGTAACGTTAGTTACAATTAAAAGTGGTATAAAACATAGAAATTTTCATTTCTCTTTTCATTCTTAGAAAACTGAAAGAACCTTAAATTCTCTATACTATTGATTTTATTGTATCTGACGTAGGACTGAGAAGAATAGACAATCTATTTCTTATATCAAACAATTTGTCTCCTCTTCAACAATGTCTCGAAACCGTTAACAAAATGGTGAGGAACTCTGAACTGGATATATTCAGTATTACAGAGGGACAACTCCTTCGAAGATTCAAATGTGTCTGAATTTTTTCAAGGTCATTCTATTATTTATTGTTTTATATTGTTATAATTGATATCAATTTTAGCTGTATCAATGGTACTCAATGAATATCATATGTAAAGAACTTTAAAAAACTGTACATCATGTAAGTGGAAACCATACTGTTTGTTGTTTAGTATAAATAAATTTCTATTCTATATTGTGTTCGTGAAGCACAATTAAGCCATATGAACACTGCCAGTACTATCACATTAATTGTCGAGTAACTACCTACTGGATTTATCATTCAAGTTTAAAATATGAATTCTGTGAAACCACTGTACATATATTAAAAGCTTTAAAGGTTCTAGTGAACATGCTTATCTCCGAATCACTGCTGCAGAGCAGTTAATAAAACGCAATAAAAACGACACCAGGACACAAATCGCACCCTTTCCAGCCACCCCGAGTAAATAATAAAACAGTTTTGTCGGACCGCTTCACTTCTAATTTCAATTCCTGCAACCTCTATCGCCATCCCCGAAATTGCTCCTAATATAAATTCACGATGTGTTTCGGTTGTTATCGCAAAGTTCGCAGCCGACCCCGATAATTGAATGTTCTTGCAAATCCCGCGCTAGAACCTACATCTCCGCTTATCGGCTTACTTAAGGGTCGCTTTAATATTGAAAATGTCATCACTACACGCATACTACATTAATTTGCGGAACGGGGGGTCGTGATCTAGCGCTTTCTATTGACTCCACAGGTCCCCCAACCCTTGTTCCTTCCACTCAGTTCGAGTGTTTATTGAGATGAGACTTATTTGTTGAGGGATGAGGAGGGTTCCTGAAGAGATCCAGTCGGAGAAATATTATTTACTTTGCATGTTCCCAACATTGAAGTTATATATGGAGAAGGAAAAAGACCATACCAAGAAATCAAACGGTTCACTAATTTTCTTGGCATTCGAGATTTGGAGTGTCTCACAAAAAATCTTCTCATGTGATAGATAACAGAGTGTTTATTGAGATGAAACTCATTTCTTGAGAGATGAGGATGATTTTCGAAGAGATAAAGTCGAAGGAATATTATTTACTTTGCATGTTGCTAACATTGAAGCTATATATGGAGAAGGAAAAAGACCGTACCAAGAAATCAAACGTTTCACTAATTTTCTTGGCATTCGAGATTAGAAGTGTCTCACAAAAAATCTTCTCATGTGATAGAAAACAGATTCCCCGAGGATCCTTTTTTGTTCCTAGATCATCTGCTGGATCAGATATCCTTTTCTCCACTTTCTTCTTCAACCAGTCCACAGTGTTTACGTCTCAAATGGTACTGAATGAAATCTGTAAAGTCATGAGAAATTTTCTGCATATTCTGTCCATGAGAAAGTATGAAACTGACTTCGATTTTGAGTGGGTGGACCAAAATTTCATTGCCAATTCGTAATTTAAGCTAGAAGATTCCATCAAAACTGCAAACATCGCGTTCCTCCTGCTGTCTTGCCTTCTTCAGCAGGTTAAGTGGATTGAAGTTCAAAACGAAAGTATTCCTCATGGTTCGCCAGGTTTGTGATTTCAATAGCTACGTCTACAGTAGTAGCCACAATAGTACAGTAATAGGCTACAGTAGCAGCCTACAATAGTAGCCTAGCAGAGTTTGAAGCGAAGTGTTAACCAAGATAATAATTTTATTTGTATTGAAGGGGTTATATTTTTAGGAGTGATTAATTTTTGGGAAAGAAAGTCCTCCTTATCCTCTTTTTTTGTATCAAGATGGAGTAGTAGAAAGCCAAAAACTTTCTTTCCCAAAAAATAATTTTATAATTCTTAGCTCCTATCGTAATTTCAATTATCGCTTTCTGCAGGGTGTGAATCACTAGGGAATTTGCATCAGAGTAACCCCAAGAGTAATTATAGATTAGGAATTGTCAAGCAAATTTTCGTTGTATATTCATATTATCCGAAATCGTTAGAAATGGAAATTGTAGAGCACGAACAGGTTGATCTCAGATGATGATCTGGAAGTCAGAACGAGGTTACCTATAAGATAAATCATGGAATTACCAGAAATATGTGCCCGAAACTGCTTTTTCCAGATGGAAAAGCTTTTTTTCATCTTAGACACCAATGGAGAATAAATAGAATTGTTGACGTTGATACTTTCTTAGGACAGAACCACTGAGACACTGAACTGGACACCTTTCTGCAACTCTTCAAAGAGTTAGACCTTGTGTAAAATTTATAGTTGGAAAGAAATATCATAATGAATATAACTTTCTATAGCTGTTGGTGGAATGTATGGACAATACGAAAATTCATCCACATGGGGCAGCACCTGAGTTGAAAATTCAACCTCCATGCACCAATATATAAAAAAAGTTGAGATCCTCATTGATTGTACATTTAGTCTCTGTAACCGAAGGTAAATATCGACAAAGAACTAGATCATTCCTTTCAAGTGTATGGAAAATACTGTAGCGGCATTAGCTCACTGCATTTTTTGCTCACCATGTTCTGAAATATCCTCCATGGCAGCCAAAATGGCACACTGAAGATATTGGTTAGTCTATATTCCCACCCTAATGACAGGAGCAACCTTCATATGTGAGGGCATCTGTGAGTCACCTATACCTGAAGATTTATTAGACCCAGCTTTGCAGGACTTTTTCACCTCTGATTTAAGTCACTCATAAGTTTGACCATAACCGTTTGCTGCGTAGGGGGAGTTCATTTTCGCTCATGATGCAGATTCTGCTTCTGCAAGTCGCTTAATGGCTACCACATAGCCATCCTAGGTTTTTCAATAGGATCAACATCTATAGAGAGGACAGTTGGAGAGGTTAGTCGACATCTATATTCTCTGTGGACCCAGGGTCGGATTCCTTGGATACTTAATGAATCTCACGAGCAGTTTGGGAAAGATGACCCATCACGGCAGAGTTCAAGAGAGCGTCCAGTATCTGAAATGTTATGATAGTGAACTCTGAATCAAACACTCTTTTGGCACATCTTAGGATCAGGCCTCATTTAGGAGGACTCTTAGCACCACGGGTGTAATCTCACCCTGCGGGGGTATTTTAGTGCCCCCTGCTACCTCATAAATAGCCTCGAAGTATCAGGACATCTTTCATCAAATTTCCATAGTATTATCTCTATGGAATTCTTCAGCCAACTTAATACCAATCTAGCTCATAGTATAAAACCTGTAAGCGTATTCGTTATTTACCTGATAGTCATTCGGGAAATCAGTTACACCTCATTACTATACAGGGCGACCAAATTTCCTATTGCCTTGCGGGAACTTCACACACAGAGCATTGAGCAAACAAACAAAGCATACTCACATAATTACGCGCAGTAATTACAAAAATTACGATCATTCCACTCGGTTAATTTCAATATGAGGTAATAATTATTTTTGCGATGTGGATAGAAGATAATCTGTACAATTTTCTGACTATTAGAAGCTATAAATTATGTTATTAACTCAATATTACCGATTTGAACTCTGTTCTCCTAATGTCTACTGTTATAACTGCTGATGCCCCGAGGCATCGATACGAAACGTATAATTTGCGATGGCGAATGAGACAAAATATTAATTTAATTTTATCCATCAAGTCATTAACATAATATACGTTATGTTTGTAGACTATTGGTGAAAGAAAGAAAACGAAAAACACGAAGAGAAACATATCTTCTATTTGTAAACATTGGAAATGTTTTTACATCTTCACTTTTTCACGCTTCAATATCTTGTTAAAGATATTATTAATACAAGGCGGCCAATGATAAGAGACATCGATTTTCCTTGTAGGGGGCTCACAAAAGAATTGCTTGGACTTATCGATTTTTACTTTGAATTACTTTGAATTATTTCTATTCAAGCTTTGAGGTTTTGACCTTACAAAGTGAGGTAATCAAAATATATGATATTAGAAAGTTTGATAATTTTAAAGAAGTAGTTCATTCCCGAAGTGGAGTGAAGGTATTTTATTCAAGATGAAAAAACAATGTCATTTCCACAAATTTATTTAAAAAAACAGGACTGAAAATGTACGATAATGAAAATTCTCATCTTTCTTTCAATTCCGTTCCACATATATTATTTATTTGTTTTACTAATTTAGTGTTTTCTTTTGTTTTAGGACGAAGTAAGTACTTTTGACAGCTACTGAAGACATATTAATCCTCCAGACGTGAAACATGTGAGAAAATTAGATTTATTTGTTTAGTATTTCGACCCACTATATTTTAAAAATGTTGTCAAATATCGATTTGAAGAAACCGCATGAAATGACTAGTTTTAGGTGGGTTAATCGATGATGTGGAATAATCTTTTGTTGGTCCCCAAAATTTTAAATTTGATTCTGTATTGCAGCAATCTGTTGAAATAAGCAAAGAAAACGGGATGACGCCCGAATAAAAAATCGCTTCACGTCTTTCTCTGCAGCTTTCAATGCAAGACAACTGAATTAAATCAAAGCGATGGGGCCCTTGTTTATCTTGGTTCGAATCTATGTTGTTGAATGTTTTTTTTTCATTTATATTCTCTTCAATATTCTTGAACAGTTTTGGAAACTTTTGCGTTGATCAACTTCATTAAACTATTTCAAATGTTCAAATAAAGTTCTAAATATGCTACATAATTCACCCCAAATCACGCTAGTGGTTAGGTCCTCAATGAGTTTATTTTATGCTATCCACTCATTTATAGGTTTTAATAAAACATGAGATGAATTATGCAAAGTTAACTGTTTAGAACCCAGGTCAGTATCAGAGTTCACTGATAGTTATAGACTGAATGGTTTATGGAAATCACTAATTCAAATCATGTGTCAAAAGGGGAACGATTTATTTTTCTCATTTACTAAAGGCATTTACAATTCCATTCTAAGACCACCACTGAATATCTAGGACTTAAAAATATGAAATAACCCTCTGTTGGTCGTAATATATACCGAACATTACCTGTAACAGATCTTACATTTCAAGAAAAAACGGTAGCAGGCTAGGTTATGTGATAGGTTAGATTTTGTTTCATTGAAATTTTGCTATGAAGCTATTATTCAGTAGGCATATTCTGTACGAAGTCAATCCGAACACCTGAATAAAAGACTAAAGTACCGGGTCTGATGAATTTACTAGTTAATACCATATAAAATCTCCTACATAAAAATAATGATTGGACCTCGTATGAATTACCAAAGTTGTAAATATATTTTATCATAATTTTTCTCATCTGTTTGATATCATTTCCGTACGCCAATGCAAGGGACATATTTAGGCAAACACGTCACAATCATTTCTGAGAATTGAGTGCCTACATTTTTGAAACTATAATATAGTAAAAATGAAGTATTTTTTTACCATAGTATGCGGTGGTCAGGCACGGCTGCATTATCAACCAACGACCACTCCACCGTGGGATGAGTGGTCATTGGGTCCGAGAATCATGTGCCCTGAGCAAGCGCAGTGAGCTAAGAATGACAACCTTCTGCATCTGTCCGGCTAAGGTTTCTGCCTTAGTGCGGCAGGCCGATGTGATTTTAAGGTTCGAAAGTAGAGAAGGCATAATGACAAGGGCATAATGAGAACAATCATCTTGACAGAGTGGTCTGGATAGAGTCTGCGGAGTTTGAAGAGAAATATTTTATCAGTATTTTCTCTTCTTTTCGGACGATATTCGTCTCGCCAGCTGCTGAAAACTCCACGACTAATATCGTCTTGTTCAGGTGGCCGAGAAGGACTATATCAGGCTCATTAGCTTCTTTGAGCCCGAGGGTGGGGAACGAATAGTTCCAATTATTCGGCACTTATCGTTCCCCACAAGTGATTCAATATCCTCCGTAGCGTAGAGCAACACCGGTGTCTCGTCAATATCGTAATAGTGCCGTAGATGGTGATATAACACTCTTGGGACCACGTTATGTCGATGGATATAGGCCGAGTCCGCATATGCTAGACATGTTGATAGCAAGTGCATTAGGGTTTAGGGCGCCTCGCGACAGGCCCTGCACTTTGTGTCAGGAACCTCTATACCCATCACGCGACTGCGGTGGACTGAGGTGTTGAAGACACCATCCTAACAAGCCATGATGAACCCTTTAGCTTCCGACTTCAGCCCACTCGACCTGAGGAAAACGAAAGTCAGGCGCTTTGATAAGCCAAAGTCTCGAATGTTATTAAGAAGACCTCATGCATTGGCTTATCTTTGTGTTTCTGAAGAAGTGAGGTGTTCTCTGAGGCTTCAATATGAACTTATTGCTAAATGGGTACCAAATCGGTGACAGAGTTGTGATCACCTCGTTCAGTGTCGAAAACTGAACCGAGTTCATCAGCTGCTCGGGAAGCTGCCCTAAAGGGAAATGCTCCCATTCCTGCTCTCTGATGGACCATGTAGAGAAGGGGATCCGAACTCCTGACGACTTCACAGGCTACATCCAGTACCATTCTGTCATGTATACACTCCAAACTCAAAAGTCCACGGCATCCCTGTTGTTGGCGGCAGTACAATCGTGGAACGGACGACTTGGGATGCAAACTCCTATGGAGTTTGGAGTCCCGAGTCCACTTCACTACTCCAAATGAGTAGAGTAAGATTGGAACGGCAAGCATGTTTGTTGCAGCAACTTTCTTCTTCTCCGACAGTGCCGATAACCAGATCTGTCGAAGGTTGTGTTGATACTAGTCGCGGAGATAATTCTTCACTACTGTTACCTCTTGTGAGTGACGTTGTTCCACTCAGAGGTAAGTATACGTCTCTCAGACATCCAAATGGTGTAGGATGCTTCCATTCAGGAGCTGTATATTCTCTCCATAGGCCCCGCATCGTCTCCTTTTGAAATGGGCCATTGCACATTTGTCTATCCGGAATTTCATACCGATAGCATGCGTGTACTCTTCCACCACCCGCAAGGACTGATGGATATTACTATAATTATTATTATCAAGCTCGAAAATCTTCAAAAAGACAGTTGAAAGCAGATTATTATCAGTATGAAACTTCTTTGTTTCGAATAAGGTAATGTGGTGTTAAAATATTTGCTGAATTTTCTGTGTATTGATTCTTTTGGTAATTCCTCCCAAGCAGTCAACAACATTCAATTCAATTTCGGGGAAATCAATACTGTTACAACTTCATACCAAATTATTTCTATCGAATATACAATCACAATGCACCGGTAAAAAACAACGGGGTTCACAACTTTCTGTCGTACACCCTCGAACAGGATCAAGTATGCGAGACCCTTCAGTTTCAGCCTTTGAAATATGATCATTAAAGTATATTGCATGCTGCACGAAAAAAGGAATTGGATCGATATTCTACATTTGTTTTGTTCCGCTGGATTGTATTGTATTACGTATCAATTAGCTTGATCATGAGAGAGATGGTTAGCATAAAAAAAGTCAGTGCTAACAAAATGCATTCCATTGGAGTTTCGTCAACTGATTTGCAGTGTGATGCACGTGGTAACAAGTACTTTCGTTACTTGCAATCCTCCACACAAATGACCTTGAATAAAATCCACTAAAACAAATGTATTTTCACAATTATATGTGATGGAATTGATGAGAATCCATAACGTACTCAAAAAACACTTCAGTGTGAGATTTTGACTAGACAGTTTTACGAATAAATAAAAACACGCCCGAAGAAGTCATTATTTGACGAAACACGTGTAGCGTTTTTGTAAAACTGTCTAGTCCAGTTGCTCTCAACTGGGTCGCGACCCACAAGCGGGCGGGATGTGGGTTTTCAACCAAATATTTATGTGATAGGGCTTTCTCTATATTTAAAAAAATATGGAAATAGGAGTAGTGTGAAAAGTGACCTACGTTTAAAGCTTTCAACTTTCAACCCAGATATAGAATCTTTTGTAAATTGTAATCACCAGCTCTACAAGTCACATTAATTAGATGAATCTCATTTGTTGATTTTTTATATGAGGTTAGGTTTGGTCCAAAGTGAGTGGGTCTATTCAACCCTCCATCGCAACCCACAAGGGTTTATTGTGGCTCACACCTATTCACACTCGGCCAAATAAACCCAGCTTCTTAACGAAGCCGATTAGTTTGTATGTTGAGTAGTCTTTTAGGTGAGATGGTAAAAGTACGACTTTGCTGAACTCTAAAAACCTGATTCGGTTCCTAACGGGGCAGCCTCAAAGTATGTGCCTGCGGTTTCATCGTTAATGAGGTAGTCGGATAGTCAATATAGAATATTTCCACCTTGATACCCACGACAACCTTCACATATGAGGGTTTTAGCACGTCAGCTAGCTATACCTGACGAAGCCTTATTCAGCCGTGCAGGGAATCATGGCTGTTCATAGTATTCCTATAACTCTTCCAGATCTAGTTGCATACATTCGAAATCGTTATTTGATAATCATACACAAATTCAACCAAGCCAAAATCTCTTGAAATCAGTAATTTTCCAAAATACTCGAACAAACACACAGACTTTTCAATAATTCAACCCTCATGTGGGTTGAAGAATTCAATTGAATAAATTCAATAAACTTGACTAATCTGGTGTATCCAATGACTTCAAAAAACCATTAACTCGAGTAAATCGAATAAATAGAATAACGCTTGAGTCCAAAAATGCGGCAGAACTATAGCACAAAAACAAAAGAAAACTGTCATCAAAGTAGTCCTTCTATACCTATGCCAGCGTTTTTCCAATCCCCGTATCAATTCTGATATGCACTTTGTGGTATGTCCTTGTTATCTCCTCATTCGTCGCGAAACGCCGTCCTTTCATGGGTATCTTCAATCTTGGGAACAGGAAAAACTCACATGGAGCCAAATCTGGCGAGTACGTTGGCTGAGGCATGATTACGGTGTTGTTTTTGTACAAAAAAAATAATGATTTATCATAAAGCAAAAACCACAAATTATTTCTCCACAATACCGGACGTTTCCTTCGTATTGCTTCTCGAGAGCTGCGCATAACTTCAAGATAAACGCCCCATTGACCGTACGACCATATGGCAATAACTCCTAATGTACTATGTCATGATAATTGAAGAAAAGAGTGAGCTGAACCTTGCCATTTGATCGAGCTTGACGTGTTTTCTTTGGTCTTGGCTCTCCTTAGCTTTTCCATTGGGACGATTGGACTATGGTTTCGATGTGATAGCCTCCCAGTGCCCTAAATGTACTGGTTTCACAGAAAAAGTCATCCCTTCAAACAGGCATATTTCCCTTCTTTTCTAAAAAGTTCTGTGGTCATTTCTCTGCATAAGGGCAGATATTCTGCTGATCCCTCTAATCTCCGCCCTATATCTCTCATACCAACCATCGCAAAAATCATTGAAAAAACTAGTTAAGAAACTACTTGGATTCATAAATAAGCATAATATCATCAGTGAAAATCAATTCGGCTTCCAGAATAATGAAAATACACACGACGCTAATCTCATTTCTGAATAAAGTTTATTCTGACATAAATGTTGGTGCCGCAGTATTTTGTGAACTGTGAAAGACATTTGACTGCGTTGATCACAAAATACTGCTGATAAAGCTCCAAAGTTATAGATGTACAGGAGTTATTTACAAATGGTTCGATTCCTACTCAATGGGAGGAACGCAAATAGTCAAAACAACTCAACTTTCAAAAAAACAGGGAAATTAATTATGGAGTTCCACAGAGTTTTGTGTTAGGTCCCGTTCTTTTTTATTATATATTAATGACCTCATGAAGCTTAATATTTCTGGGAAGTTCATCATCAGTTGTTCTACCTCTCTATAAAGGTGGAGGAGGTCACAAACCCCTCGAACTTCAGACCTATCTCGTTATTATCAACTATCTCGAAATTAATCGAAAAGCTAGTGAAGAAAAGATTGTTGACATTTTTATCAAATGGAAAAATATTGAATGAATGTCAATTTGGCTTCCAAAGCTCCAAAAACACTAATAATAATAATAATAATGTTTATTCACCTTATTGATCACATGTATATAACAGAAATTGGGTAAACAAACATAGGCATCACAGAAGCAACATTTTCGAAAAAATGTTTCTTGTGCGTGATATTGCCAAATTCTAAACTATAACTAAACTAAACACTAGCACATATCTCTATGCTAGCTTGGCTGAATACGTTGTTGGACAGCATGTATGCGACTTCCTTGAATTTTCTACTAAACCAATGTTCCTCTCTATGTATGATCCCAGCTTGGCACCACTCTATGCTGTGTTGATGGGTCCAAACATGGTCTGCTATTCCTGATTTGCTGGTTTCCCCTCAGTGTGTGTGTTTCTTGTGCTCGGCAATGCGAACATACAATGACCTCTTAGTTTCACCAATATAGAATTTTCCACACTCACAGGGTATCCGGTAAATGCAATTCTTGGAATCGCAGTCCGCGTTTGGTGGTCTGGTTTTCGTGAGGCTGCTACGGATAGTGTTACCGGATCAGAAGCAGTTTTTGATCTTGAACTTGGAACCAATTCTTCTTATCCTCTCCGATAATCCTCTGATGTAGGAAAGTGCAAGCACTGGTTGTGATGGTATCTCTTCCTCGTGAGGCTCCTGCTGTCTTTTAGCCAAAGTCTTTTCTACCATCGCTTTGAAGTAGCCATTCCGTTGAAGATAATTTTTGATGATGTCTAGTTCCTTTCGAGACCTTCCTTCATATTAAATGTAATGTTTCTGAAACTCCACTAATGATACACTTTATCATTTATAAAAGGTTATATTATTTGAAGAAACTA
>WOGP01008875.1:0-10996 GCA_015342065.1 Leptinotarsa undecemlineata | reverse complement strand
TTTTTCTCGAGAGAATTTATCTGGTTGAAGCTGGGATGATTCTGCAACCGTGTTAGGAATCACACGTTAAAAGGTAAGACCTCGTTAGTCCTTAGCTCGTACAAGTTTCTCAACTTCTGAGAGTTGTCGTCCGTATGGGGGCGGCAGCTGATTAACGGAAAAACAGATTTTTTATTTCGATTTTGGGTATTTTTGTTCGTAATAGTTTTGGTTTTTTAAATCAATGGGTACCCAATACAAAAAATAAACAATTTAAAGCAGTATACAAATGATAAACGAAAAATCATAAAAAATTTGTAAAGATTATTTTGTTGCCACAATTATTGAGAAATTAAGAATAAGAGAAAACATTTAATACAGACAAGTAAATGAATACATTTTATTTTTTACCTCAAAAACCATTCGACTGACGAAACAAAGGCAGAAGAACATTTTTATGAACAGATGGAAATTACAAAAATAATATTCATTTGGAAAAGAGTGGTGGCATATCATGATTTTAATAAAATATATAGCAGGGCATGTTAACAGGGACGCCACTGATGAACATTAAGAAAACCTTTGCTATGGACAAAAAATGTATATGTACTTTGCATGTATCAAAATTTAAAAAAAAATGGCAAAGCGATTTCAGAGATATTGGGGGAGAAATGATGGTTTTATATAATTTCAATAGCCTGTATCATGGAAATTTCGTGCAGGGTACCTACCACTATGGCTTACAACTGGTACAACAAATAAGTTTTCATATTAGGTTCTTTCCTCAAATTCTTGGATATGTTGTCAGCAACTAATGAATGAGATTCAATTATTTTTATTCAGTTTGTTTTTAGTTCAGCCCAATATCACTGATGATACCTATGTCAGGTCAATATACCACTATCCGGTGTTGGATCACTCGTGCTTTGGTACAACACGGTTTGTGATGTTTATATTATTTATCTGCCATAGGGTAAAGGTCTTTAAAATTTTCCTTTTCTACATGTACTACTTGAAACTGGTTTTTATGTGAACGTTCATTGACCATACTACTTTTTTTGTACACTTACTGAGCTTTTTGTAACTTTATGTCTTCAATTTCTATAATTTTTCTACAGTTTTGTGAACAAAACACATTTAGTAAATTTACGCGCCAAATTACGAAAAAGATGAGTGACCCATAGATTAATTAAATGTAGATCAAATATGTACTGTTTCATCCATAATAGTTGTAGCATTTTCAGTTATATAGAAAATTACCCAAACAATTCTGCAGTTCACTTCGAAGAAAATTGTCTGAGGCCATGATCACAGAAAAATATTTGTTTGCTTTCATGAACTCAGTGGAAATCAAATCAGTCTTTCACACACGCTTTATAGATTATTTTAACAATCTTCACCTTTATATTTGTTCAAACTGTTTTTAACATACTTGTAAGGCATCAATGAAGTATTCTATTGATATTATGATAATGATGCTTTATTCTTAAGAAACATTACATGTTTATGATAGAGAATTGAACATGTTAACTCCAAATGGAGTTTCAGGAACTATCAGGATTATAATGCTTCCGCTTCTTCGAAGATCTTTGTTGCAGCGATCTCTTACAACCATAGGATGATATCTTGAAGTAACCATTTAGTGAATATACATGTGTTCTACTCCAAAATTCGATAATTTTTTATGCACTGAAATTTCTGACGTCATACTGACAGTTTGATCAAATATTTATTTTAATGAAAGTAGAAAACATGAGTCCGTCGAGATTCTGATGTAATCAGTTTTAAGCTGTTGACAAACTATCGACTTATACACCAGGAACTATAAGTTCGAAAACGTTTTCATTCCGAGAAGACATACTATTAGAGAGCCTTGAGGATTATCCTGCATTACTTATGGATCTCTATTGAAAATACATACAGTATTACCAACAGTTATACTATTATATTATTACAGTTATACCAACTGTTATATTTGTTGTATCCAAAATGATGAATAACCATTACTTTTATGGTCAATGTAATAAAAATAAAACTATTGCAACTAAGAAAAAGTATTTCTAAATTTTCGAAATGGGCATTTATTATAGAGAAAATTAATAAAAACAAAATTTCAGTATGAAAACAATATAACAGTATGAACCAACAACTTCCTCCATTTCAATTAACTTGATTTAAAAATCACTATGAAATATTTAAATTTTTTTAAATATTCATATACAGATGTGTGTTCTACAAACATATATATTTTTTTACATAAAGAACTATAGGCATTCACACTTATTCCTACAAAAAGTATTGAAAGATATCGTAACGGTGATCGTGATGGAACCCGAGTTATTTTTCATTTTCAAAATAAATGGGTTTTTATTGTGTACTACGTTCATCACTAGTATTTGTTATTAGAAACTGATAATGCAGAAAATGAACCGAGAGTCACCATAAACACCTGATAAACTTCATAATTTGTGAAACTAATAATTCATTCCTAACCGATATTTCACATTGATTAATGTTCTATAACCAATTTCTCAGCAGTGTATAACTGGCCTACAATCGCCTGTAACAAAAGAAAATAATAGCAATCATTCTTTGGTTTTTAGAATTTTTTTTTAAAGAAATAAACGTTTGCCAAAATACTCATCTGGCTCTCTACTTCTACAATAATGTATAATAATAGTGAACCTTCAGACCAAATTAAATTCCAAGAAGAAATTTTTCAGAAGGATCATGTTTTCAATTTTTTAGGACACCCCAAACCTCTTCAGAAACACCATTGAACCTTAGGTCAGGGAAATATTATAAGTTATGATGAAAAGACCGCCATCTTGGATGTTTTCTTAAACTGCCATAATGAAAAAGTTGAGTTGAAACCTATGGCATATAATGAAATCAACAAAAACATTTCTCTCACACACAATAAAACTAATATGCTCATGCAGGCACGTTTCATCAACCAAATCGGCATCTTCAGGATACTATTTATAATTCATATCATATCTAACTACCATACCTTGAGTACGAAGGTCACAGACTAATACAGTTTTCACCAAAATGGTGGGTTATCTATGTCTGATTACAACTTTATTATTTCTGGTCTGATAGGTTTATATAATGTAGAGTAGCAATTCTATTTAGGTATAGATCTCATGGATAAATAAATAGATTTCAACAGAAATAGATTTTTTATATCTTGTTTAAATTGCATTTTCACCATGTCCAGTATGTGCAGTACCCTTGTATATATTTATACTGTGCTCACATACTACATTGTATGCTGTGTCATTACTCATATCTGGAAGTTCCAGAATAAAGTCGGTAGTAACATTTGAATTGCCTCTAAAAGTGACTTTTCGAAAGAATATCTCCAAATGTAGGATCACCAAAATTAGGGAAACTTCTGTATTGATGGAAATTTCATGGCATTTTCTTCTTTCTTTGCACTTTGAACACATTTGTTCATCTCCAACCACATTTTAACGGTGTATGTTACATACCAATTTTTCCATCCATGGTTAAATTTTATTTTGCATGTACAGATTTTGTTAGCAAGCTGTCAGATTCATGCCATAAATGGCAGTTTTATTCCAACAGGTTGGAAATACTTCTCAATCCTTATTTTGCAAACGCTGTTGTTAGTCGTCCGTTCATACAATTTGACGATAATTTTTTTCCATATAACAAAAATTATGCCTCATGATTAAACAACTGGACTTCAACAATGAAGTTTTACTAGCAAATAATCAGTAGGCAAATAAATATATACGGCCAACCAGCTTTTCTAATGCTCCAATACTCCTGTACTAAACCAAATATATTTTGCATATTTCGTTATAAATTTCCTTTTCATATTGATAACCAAAACTCTAATATCAAGTTTAGATTGGTTAAATCTCGTGTCACTCTAATGCTCAGGTTGATATCGTTAGCAGCTTCGTGGTATTAGCCAGGGAAGTAGTATTTTTTTGATAGGCGTCAGTCCATTCAACCTACTGTGTAGGTATATCTGAGACTGGTTTGAACATTTAAAGTTCATTTCTTTAGATTTATTCACTGCCAGTCTTCAAGTATAGCCCACTGACTAATAAGAAAGTTTTTCTTCTTTATTCAGAGGAATCGGGCAAATTTCGGATATGCAGTTGGTTAGTACCTCGTCCACTAGATGGAGTGACATTTTATTGTTTCGCTCCAACTTAGGAAGAGGAATGAAATACTTTGAAAGAATTCCGATTTCCAATTATGGAATATCATTGACTTTAGGTAAATGATGGCCACTATATTGCACTGATGAGTGGCTAATGAGCCCGTAACCGGTCTACAAGTGTGCCGGTTCCAAAATTGAAAGTCGACTCTTTCAGTTGTATTACCAATTGCATATACAGGAAATTTTCTGTGAAGATTCCTGCACTGACGCCTATCAGATATAATCCAGCTCCCTTCGTGGTATTAGTCAGGGGAGTAGTTGTTTTCTGATAGGTGTCAGTCCATTCAACCTACTGTGTAGGTATATCTGACACTGGCTTGAATGTTTAAAGTTCATTTTTTTAGATTTGTTTACTGCAATCCTTCAAGCATAGCCCACTGACTAATAAGATTACAACCTGAAAAAAATTTAAAACTGAAATAAACATTTAAATTGAAAGGGGTATATTTTTAGGAGAGCATCATGTTTGAGAAAGAAAGGTTTTGGCTTTCTACCTCGCCATATTCATAACAATTAACATAATTCTGATGATCTACACATCTTTGCATAGATTTAATTTTTGAAATTGATTGCTTCATTTTTTTCTATAGAAGATTCCCACATATGAAATCAGAAGTAAAACATTTTTGTAATTCCCTTTTTCAAAGATTTTATTAAAAGCTTAAAGATCGTAGGTTGGCTCAATCAAACATTGGTCAGTCAGTACCTTCACTATGTTCTTTGGAGGAGATACTTCAATTTTGTGGTGAAAATTCCTATACAACATTTCTGTTCATCTTTATAACACTGCCAACAGAAATAATGAAAAAGTCTCTTATAAAAGTGTATGAACAATTATGATGTAGTTTGTTAGATTACGAGAAATTCCTGAAATAATGAATTTTTTGGCAGTATTCACGAAAGTTGGCCATGAGCACTAAATTTTGTCTTCAGCTTTGTGATCAGCAGAAGAAAATACTCATTATCGCATTCTGAACAAATGGTAGTCTGTTGATTGGTCAACAAATCCTACTTGTTTAATTTCTTTCGTTGAACGTTTTCTTCGTTATATATTATTGGAGAAGTAGAAACCACAAAACAGGTTTACTCAATTTCTCTCACTTACTTGTCTTCGAATGACCTCCAAGTTTGTTTCAGCCTCCTCAACCTTCAATCGTAAAGCATCTGAATTTGATAAATATTTATTTGCTCTAAATCCATCCCGAACCCTTCGGATGGCATATTTCCTAGGAACAGTTTTGCTTTCATTAATAAATGGAGTGTATTAAAAATGATAGCCCTACCTGAAATTATAAGCAGGAATTTTTTGGGACTCTTTCAGCATTGCCTTATATAATCTTAAAACTATAGTTTTAGTTGCCATAATGTCTACAATTTACTATTCTACTGCGACAAATTTATTTTTCACTTGGAGATTTTAAAATTATCAGAGGTTATGGAAGAATTTACTTCTTCATATTCTTGTAATGACCTGAGCTGCTGAGGGATCCGACCAGAAAGCTGACTGCTTGTTCAGAAATTATGTGAGGTCACAGTGAGGTGACTCTACACAATACAGTGGATCTCCAATTGAAACATGATATTCAGAGGATGACAGGAATGATGTTATGATTAAAGTTTTATGGACATAATCAATGAAAAAGAATATCATTCAATGATATCGGTTGAAAGCGACCCCTTAGGATAAAGAGGCGTTATGAAGGGTACGAATTGTGTTTTCACTGAGTGGTCAGCTGAAGAATATTATTTATTGATTCAGCTCCGTTTATTTTTCAGATTTCGGAATATTTTATACCCTGAAAACAATAAGAAACGTCATAATTCTATTGAAAAGGATATTTTTCCTCCTCTCTAAACAACTACTTTCATACACCTGAACATTAAATTACATGGAAGAAAAAATACTTTCGAAGCAATTACTTTTATCTGAACATTGCATTATTGAAAATCACTTTTTCCTTTATTTCTTCTATATAGATGGGAAAATGAACGTTATCAATTAAATTTCAACATTTGAAGGTGAATTTATAGATTTAGTAATGCAACAGTAATGCAAACGCAGCTGTTCCGTTAAAAGTGCTGCATTATTGTCACTCCGGAAACACTGCGCGCAACAGTGTATCCGTATCGTAAGAGATGGTTATGTCACGTCATGTTTTGCAATTTTTTTTTCATTTTTGCATTACTAACATACGTCATGTGTTGCGTTACTTCGTTACTTGAGGTCGTGATGGGTTCTGATCACAGACATATAAAAAACAGTTTTTTTATGTTTTTTATATGTCTGTGGTTCTGATATGTTGCAGATGGTCCTACACGGAAAAAGGTAATTCGTGTTGCTTGTGGCTTGATCTGAATCTGTGCAATGTGGTATTTATTCTGTACTGCTGAAAGTGATAAACGATTGAAAACATATAATTATATAAGTCTATGTTATGTAGATAAAACACTGGAAATACATAATTACTGTAATTAAAATGAATCAAATATATTCGGAATAAAAGTATATTTTGACTGGGCAAAATTTTGCGATAATGTTAGAATTTAGGATTTGTTAAACGGAAACTTTATTGTTTGGTTAATATTTTATAGCTGGTACGAAAAAACACTATTGATAGATGGACTAGATACTAGTATCCCAGTAATAATAAAAATCCTTTGCGAAATTTCACAAGATTGTCAATGGTCAACATAATTGAAATTTGCTAATAAAATGTGGATATATCGATAGAATATGAATATCAATAAAGTAAAATGCATAGTTTGACAAACAATATCTAAATTCGTAATTGATTCCATTATTTCAAATAGAGGTGAAGAATTTTATTACCATAATTGTTGTTAGAGTACACTACTATGTCAATTGTAATGTTTGGTTCTTCTATGATCTATGACACATATGTCGTTAAGTGAAATGTTATGTGACAGAAGAATATTACTTGAATAAATATCTATGAGATATAAATAAATAATCATTATTTCTTTAGGCAAAAGTAGAATGCCAAAATTCTGCATTCAACCAATAGAAATACCCTAACATATCGAGATAAATAATTTGGTGAATCTATCGGAAGACTCGCCGATGAATTCCATATCAAAGAGGCTTAATCTAATAACAAAAAACCTCGACTGATTTTTAAAAATAGTGAAAAAGCATATATTTTTTTATTTCAAACTTGAAAATAGTTCATAAATTGAATTCGATTTTTCCTTGAATTGGAATAGCATTCCTCAAACGCTGTGCTACTTGTAGTTTTCTTATAAAAAAATACGATTACAACCATTAACAATTTTCAATAATGAAACAATCTCCTCATCAACAATGATAATAAAAAATCCTTAAAAAGCATCGGATATTTAATTTGACAACTGAAAGGCCCTCTGTGAAAAATTGTATCTAAGGAAAGTAGCGAATCGTATGCCAGAGGTACGTTTTTTGGCGATTCTGAAAATTCGATGTTTCAGCCCTGTTAGAGGCCGGAAAGAATGTCAACGTGGGAGTGTAAATTTAAACAGGAAAAATTAGGAGGGTTTACGGCTCGCACACCGGTATCCAGACCGGATATCGACGAATTCGACAAAATTGTCAGTGACAAAAATAAGTCTCAATAAAAATAAAAGAAAAGTAAAAATCATAATGAAAAAGTTGTAAAATAAAAAAATATACATAACAGGAGCATAGTAATGCGTAAAACAAGGATTTTGTGCTCCCCAGACAACGTTCTCATTGAGAAGAGTATCTCTCATAATAGCGCCAAAAGGAAGCTGGGAACAATAATTGAATGAGACAGTAAGCAAGTAAATGCGTTTAATATAGGTCATATAAAATTGTTTCCTGGCATTAAAAATGTAATCGATTGAAATATTTTGGGATTTTTTCAAAGCGTTTTTCACTTATGTAACTCAAATTCAACTTCTATTTTCACATGCTGCTATCAATAAAGTGAAGGGGACCATTACCTCTGGCGACAAAGCAAAACTTAAAGAAAAAATAGGAATTTTTTAGATATTTGTCAATATAATAATGCAAATATTCATTATTTTCACTAGTAAAATGATCTGTGTTGAAATGTTTTTTACAGAAACACATACATTTGCTAATTAGCTAAACGATTCTGAGTTTAATCGTTCATTTTCGGATCTTCTGGAAAGATACATACAATTTCTAAAATATAGTTACTAACCTGGCTCACTAGAAAATAAATTTCAAATACCCAGCCATCATACCTGAAGAGATGAGTTTCAAGTTTTATAGCAACAATAACAATTGAAGGATACAAGGAATATTCAAAGTTTGTGGTCGGTTCGTAGCCGGTCGATTCTACGTGGGTGCTTTATTCACTCACTCGAATCAACCGCCATGTTGGTCGGTGGTTCAAGACCCAGGCTGAACGATCCATTTTTCACTTGTTATCATCCAACCCGTATTAGGAATCAACGTTAAAAGGTAAAACCTCGTTAATTTTTAGCTCGCACAAGTTTCCGCTTCTGAGGGTTGTCGTTCATAGGGATGCGACAACTGGTTAACAAAAAACAGATGTTAAACAGATAAACAGGCAGTTTCTTATGACAATCGATAGTTCCCTGAGTTTGATGTTTCAATTATAATAACTAGGTGTCATTCACATGCTGTCCTCTCGAATTGAAAACTATTCATTAGCTTACATAACTAGTCGTAGATGTCGCACTGAAATATAACTCAAGTCAGCTTATGTCAAAAAAATCATGAACAAGTGAACAAGATAGTTCGACAAGTGGGTTGATGGATTTTGATTTTTATGTCGATTTCAGATTTTTTTAATAATAATGAAGTGGAATATTTTCCAATTGAAATGATTTGAAACCAAAACACACACTGTTGTCGCTTTTGTAAAATGATTTATCACTTACCTTCTGGCTGAGTACTCAAAATTTTGATCATGAATGGAATTACTTTAATAGAAGAAGGGTCAGTGGTTGATCATAGACCAAAAATAACATGTAAGTTGCAGGTCATCAGGTCAAACTGTTTTATTGAATTTACAATATTACAGGTGCTGGAGAAATAGAAGTGTTCTCTAGGATAGAAGACAATCTGTCAGAGTCTTTACCAAAAGACACTTGCGAGTGGAGAAGGACACTGGGTAGGCCAGTTAGATCAGTGCATATCGGAGCAACTTTTGTCCCATATAGCCCTGAGGCACTGCCTAAAGGAAACCAGTGGGATGTGATAAAGCAGCCTTTGTTTCATATTTATTGGACTGATTGCACGGTTTGTTATTCGCAATAATATTGGGTAGATAACGGCTCATGCGTTTTTCAAAGAGAATTCAGTTAGACCTTTGTGTTTTTGTCTGCAGATCACAAATCTGAGATCAAAACTCCGAAGGCGAACCTATCAAAAACAACTATTTCAGCTATTTTTATACTGTTTTCACAGCATTAAAAAAACTAAAAGTTCTTAGTTTTGTGCAGCCTTGGGTATCTTTTGTCAGGTTCGTGAGGGCCTTCATACTGTTTACTTTATTTCTGAGATTTTACTAGCATACATGCCTACCAAAACGTCAGAGAAATTCTATAGTATGACAGCTCTCTACCGATTTTTGGAATCATGTTCAAAGTAATATCATTAATTTACTTGTCATCAATTCAATCTTCCTTCAAACGAAATGTTTCACAAACCATAAACTTGAAATCAATTGTGGAGGCCACATTTAGGATGACAAAAAGAAGGTAACACTTCTTATTTTTTGATACTCATATAAATTTGATCTCATATTTATTTAAAGCATAATCAACAAAAATCTTCCTTGAAAAAGTGTCAGTTATAATAAACAATTGTGATGTAGTTTATTGTGTTTTGAGTTAATTAATTGTTTTGTGTGGAAAAAATTTAAGTGACAAGTGAGTAAGGGTTTGCAGCATGCGATGGTTAAAAGAAGGTGACTTAACAAATTTTTTAGTGAGTTCCTGAAATAGTAGATTTTTTGACTTTTGAGTGGCCATATTTCTAAAAGATTTCACTTCATATTACTTAATGATGAGCAGACAAAAATAAGTAGGTCTAAATTAAAACTGTTCTTGAAATATGATGATCCAAAAAAAAAGAATATTTACCCAATAAGTTGAAAAATTCTCATGTTGATGCGATTTTCAGGATGTTGATATTTACAAAAATTCTGTCAAAGAAGACATAGAAATCTGGCTCAAAGAACTTTCTGCCAAAGATATTAATGACTGGTTGATTGTTGTAGTGGAGAATTTTGATGGGAAAAGGTCTAATAAATTACTGCCAAGGACAACTGTCCTGGATAAAATCAGGGCTGATTTCGCCCCTAAGCAAGGCAAGTGGACTCATAATAAAATCGAAAATTCTCTAAAACTGTATTTGTTATCACTTTATAGACAGTAAGAGCTCTGGCATTAATAAATTATGAATATTACTGGAGTTCTATCCCAACACCAAACCGTTATTTTAAACACCTTGACTTGTGTTTCAATCACCAAGTGATCATCTTCACGAGGAAGATTAAACTGAATTACATACAATCCTTATTTATACCATAGATACTTCTGCTAGGTACCTGCATCGATTAGTTAGACAAGTTAACAAAGTTAGAAATGAGTCAACATTATCAGAAGGAGATATGTATATACAGGCTGATTCACGGTGGATGGCACATTAGACGTTTCTGGTGAACCAGACAACGGATCACTTTGAAAATTTAATGGAGGGCATATTCGGACATTCTCTAGCCAACTAAAATATTTTCGACAATGCGGTGTTGCCGCTTCTATTAGAAAGCAGTAGCAACTTTGATTTTTCAAATGGAA
>WOGP01008873.1:0-10996 GCA_015342065.1 Leptinotarsa undecemlineata | reverse complement strand
TAAATTATGATTGGTTGTGGTAATAAAACAAGAACTCAAAAGGAGATTTGTGAAATTTTTAATAATTAATACCCTGGTCAACACGTGTCGCAGTCTACAGTTAGCAAAACTGAAAAAAAGTTTCGTGAAACTGGACATGTACTGATGAAAAAAGTTAGATGTACTTCTAGAGATTGAGGAATATCCGCATAAGACAACTCGAGAACTTGCCACCGACAATGGTGTAAGTAAATCATCTATTTTGAGAGTTCTGCATGAAGAAAAATACCACCCTTACAAAGTTCAGTTGGTTCAGGAGTTAAATGAAGATGATCCTGATAGAAGGTGACGAGAACTGTATATATTGGAGCAGAGAAAATCCTCACTGAATGTGTGCGACTCACACTCAATATCCTAAAAAAGTTAACGTTCGGGCTGGTATCATTAACTATAAAATTATTGGCCCTTATTTTTTTGAGGGCACTGTTAATGGTGAGGTTTATCTAGATTTTTTGATTAACTTTTCAATACCTACATTACAAATACATTTTCCTGATGTTAATTATCCAAATGAGATATATCTAAGTATTTACTACCAACAAGACGGAGCGCCACCGCATTTTGCACGTACAGTTAGAAATTATTTAAACGAAGTTTTTCCCACTAGGTGGATTGGAAGGCGTGAAACGATAGAATGGCCGGCTAGATCCCCCGATTTGACTCCTCTCGGTTACTTCTTATGGGGTTATTTGAATTCTAATGTATATTTCAATAGACCAAACAATATTTCCGATTTAAAAGTTAGGATAACGGAAGAAATTAACAAAATAACTCCCGGGGGTCATACAAAATGTTGTACGAGAATTCCAAAATCGTCTCGGTTATTGTCAAAAAGTTAATGGTGGTCATTTTGAACATTTAATTTGATCGTAAAGTACATTGAAAATACATTCTAAATATTATGTGGCATTATTATCTTCATTTTAAGTAAAGTTTTGTGATACCTAGAGACATTATTAACATTTTACATACTAAAAATCAATTTTCTCTGTTATGATTGCACCAAACTTTATATTGCTGAACAGATCACTTTCCAACAAGGTACCACACGACCTCCTACACGACCTCCTAACGATACTACAGTGGTGACAACGGTGGGATCCTGCAGTATATATCGTAAGTCGCACAATAAATAAATAACGGATTTAAAGACTACGTTATTACACTCTTATGACTCGGAACGTTAATAGTTTTTCAGTTGACCTTTCTAAAGATTGTGTCATTGCTATCAAAACTTTTGTTTTTTTGCTGAAGTTATAATTGTGATAAATTTTTCATAATCAAGAACAATGAGCCGAAACTTCATGTCATAAACTGTCTTCTTTAATGTGAGCCAGATATTCCCAGAGGTATATTAACAGTATATGAACCTCCTGATAGACTTCAATAGCTGCTCGTCAATTAAATTAGAGCCAATCGCTTTTCATTCATCTAATTGACGAGCTACATGGAGAGACATCATGTCGTCCCACTCCCGCAGATGATGCATTTGATTAGTTATGGCAATTCGGTCAGAATCTGATGGGCCGTTATAATGTGAATTCAGAGAATTTGCTTACGAGACACGAGTGGAACGCTGGGAAATTGAAGAGGAATGTCGGAGTACGTAATTAGGTAGGAGGTACACACGAAAACTAAATATCTTTCTGGTTTACGAACTTTCAAAAAAAAATTTCGTTGGATATTAATGTTTTCAACAATGTTTAGTTCACTGAAAACCTGTAAACATTTTAGTAATGTCACAAGAAACTAAAAGAGGTAAGTTCAAACGTTGCTCATAGCAGGCATTATTGTTACCATTTCTAGTTTGTTGCGAGCTCAAAAAAACAGCAACATGACTACCCTTATAATTATTTTCATCTCCGATGATATCAAGTACCAGAAGTCATCGTTAAAGAATTGAGATTCTAATTAAAAAAAAATCCCACCATTAAATTCGCGTGTATACCGGGTGACAACGAAATCATTGTAAATGATGCCATGTAACTGCTTGTGAGGTGAACATTTTGAAATCCGTAGAGAAGATATAGATGACGTTATAGTCATTATTTTCGATTTTGCTTACGGGCGGGTATAACTATATCGAACTCTTACGATGGCGAAATTCTATGTAATGAGACGATCATTTGCTAACGATAAAACAATTGATAAGCTATTGCAGTTCACTTAATAAATGAAATTTTCGATAAAAAGATAAGAGACTTATCAGGTAGTTGGACCTTAGTTCGGCAGCAGCTGATACAATGCAAAATCTGATCCATTAAACGGGAAGCGGGTGTAGGATGCTTCTAAATAGAAGTACGGCAGCTCATCAAAAATAGAAGTATCGATAAAAGAAAACATATCTTCAAAACCAGAGACAAAGAACAGACTACCATCATTCTTGGGTGACGAAGGCCATAAGGTTGTTGTTCACTTGTGATTATTCGAGATTATTCTGGAAGAGCTAGAGGTGATATTTCCATTTCTACATTTCTTTGCTGACGACACAGCAATCTTTCATAATACATGGCAAGACCTCAAGATGTATCAAAAAAAGATTTCAAAAACATCTTGAAATGGTTTCAATATAAATTGACCTCAAACGTAGAAAAAACAAAATATTTACCATTTACCGCTTATGCCATCGATCGATACATGAAATGGGATTCATACATATTATATCTAACTCAAAAATGACGAGGAATTTCGTTTCGCTTCAAACTATTGAAACAATTGCTCGAAATTCCCTATATGACTACAGTAAAGTATGGTATTATAGGTTGGGGAGGTATTAGGAATACCCAGTTAAGATGTCTGGATACTTTACAGAAAACAAATCTAACAATTTCGTTAGGTGAAGGTAGAATGTTCTTCAGTGACCTCTTATTTAAAGAAAGTAATGTCCTAGATACACGGTAGCTATACCGACTGAAGATTATTCTGAAAGTCGTTGAGAACAAAATAAAAAATGAAACCAGTGGAACACCTCAATAAAAGAAAATACATTTTAGCTACAATATGCCAAAAATTTATAGGTTAGAGACACTGTAGTTATCTTGAACCAAAGATCTGAAGCATAGTACCGGAAAAAATATATTAATTAATAAAGAAAATGAATTCAAATTCAAGAAAGAACTAAAAAATGGGCTCAGAAATTCTGATCGAACTCTGTTTCATCAAATTATATTAATCAGCAAACTTTCTAAAATACCATATGAATTTTATAAGTGAGAATGAAATCTCCTGTAGAATGAATTCAATAAAAAGTACTGAATTTCAATCCCATCATGTCCTTATGTATTTCATATTATGTAATACAGGGTCTTCGACGACGAGCGTTCGTTAGGAATATATGGAGAACGATTGAGTTGATGGAGTTGAGGGCAACTTTCTTATTTCAAATGGAACATTCTGTATGTTATTACATTTTTGAATTTCTCAGCACATTTCAGGCCCATTTAGCACTCTGAAAAAATCATAACTCATATATAGTAACAGTTGAAAATGTGAAATTTCACAGAATCACACCTTAAGCATCAAGTCATAAACAGGTCCATCGAGTTTTCGAAAATAATTTACAGGGTGGTCGAAATTTCCACCTAAAATATAAATAACATCGAGAAAACTGATGAAACACGATTCTTTCAAATGGAAACCATACACTATTCTATTATTTTTGGATACTACGAAAAAAAATAGATATCAAATTCAAGAAGAACGTCCTATACCTAAAATACACCCCTGGCAAAATATATCCGATTTTGGGAAATATCATGTTCATGAAGAACATGATATGGACAGATGAAGCGAAATTTGCCAAGAATAGTATGTACAACTACCTAATAGTCATTTTTTGACAGCAGAAAATCCAAAGCTCGTTCGCCATCCCACTTACTCCACACCGTGGGGTAAGTGATCATGGGGTCCGAGAATCATGTGGCCTGAGCAAACGCTTTGAGTCAAGAATGACAGCGTGATAATAAATGTTACAATTATTATCATTGTTATTATTTTTGAGTTATGGCGGAAGTATTCAGAATAAGTATTTCAGTTGAGAAGGTCAGTATTGAATAGTTTCTTCAACTCATACTCTATAATATTGAAAGTATGATGTAGAAAGGAAAAGAGAAATATCGACTTAACTGAGAGATTTCGAAGGTTTTAGACATTCAATTTATTCAAAGAACACAGAACGTTATATATTTTCATCAAGTATTGGCCGATTCCCTATGATATATTCAATTCTCAACTTGATATATTGTTTGCTGCTCTCCAACTTTTAGAAGGTTTAGATTTGTTCGCTTAAAGTTAACGGCCTCCTTGCTTTCGTCTCAAATAGATCAGCACATACATATAGTGTCTTAGCTTGATTTGTCACGATATTCCATATAACATGAATCAGAAGAATATCCCAAAAACCCGCATTCAAAGCAATCCGGCTCATTCCCAAACAGCAAACTTCTCCACTTCCATACCTCTTCAAGCTAGAATGACTCTGAAAACCGATCGTCCCGAATATAAATCCTCTAGATACAAATATAAAATCGCAGACACAAACAAGAAAAAAAATCACCTGCTCATTCCAATAAATTTCCAATCTGACGCAACGCTTCCGCTTTTATTTATGGCGAAAAGAAGAAAAAACATTTCTGCAAGATATCCTTGAGATTGCGGAAAACTAGTTCAAAAGCCTCCCACCAATCGAGAATCAATAACCCGCACTCTCTATAAATCCGAGTTTTGCACGGTCGGAGCCCATACGACGAATACAGAGTGTCCAAGATTGGAATGTCTATCATGGAGATCACAGATGTCGAGTTGTTTCATCAAGATATAACCAAAATACTTTGGTTGAATTAGAAAATGACGAATTAAATTTCTTTGAGTTTTTGTAACTGTTCCTCCTTTACGAAACTATGGTGGAATTTTAATGGAATTTTTTGTTTCAGATAAATTGTCATCAACCGTAAAAATAACACCCTGACGACGAAAATCGTTAACTTTTTTAACTTTTTTTCTTTCGGGTGGAGACAAATCCAAAAAACCAAAAATCACGAAAATATGTCAAACCGTTCTTGGGTTATGAAGTATTGTGAGCAACATAGGTTGCGACTTTGTTTTAAACATCAGATCAAGCTGATTTCAATATACGGCCAGATTAGCGAAGTTTTAATGAAACGCCGGAAGAGTATTGAAAATATATATATAACGAAAAATGGAAGTGTTAGAACTTTTGATAATTAAAAATGACTTCATTTTGTATATTATTTAAAATTGATTAAAATACAATGGATACAAGTACCTTACCGGTAAATTTATCACTAATCGGTTGCAAAAGCTTTATGATAACCATGACCGCTTTTGAAGAATTTGGAGTTCTCCCAGAAATTGCCAAGGCTCTAGAAGAATTAGACTGGACACTACTAACATATATTCAGGCCGAAGGCATAACCCTTGTTCTAGGAGGCGGAGATTTTCTTATGGCTGCAGAAACCGGCAGTGGAAAAACTGCTGCTTTTTGTTTACCTGTTATACAGATAGTATGGGACAAAGGACATCTAGTCGTGAGAAGCTGCCAAAGCAGCAACAGAAAGCATGTCTCCGCCATGGACAATGTCGACTCTAGATAGAGGGAATGCTCTAGCAGTCTCCCCTGATGGTCTGAGGTTCCAATCACGAGAGCAGAAAGAATGGCATGGAGTTAGGTGCACAAGAGGTATCAAATCTGGCAAATCGGGCTTCGAAGCTACTGTTACAGATGAGGGTTTATGTAGAGTTAGCTGGTCTTCGTTGCAGGCAAATATGAGTCTTGGGACTGACGGATTTGGATATGGTTTTGGAGGCACAGGAAAGAAGCCAAACAATAGGCAGTTCGACAATTATGGAAAACCATTTGGAAAAAGTGATGTGATAACATGCCTGTTGGACGGAGATAGTGGAGAAATAAAATTTTTGAAAAATGGTGTGGATCTTGGAGTTGCATTTCGTGCTGATGAAAAAATCATTGGCGACGGTTTTTTCCCTGCAGTTGTTTAAAGAAATGCTGAAATGGCTTTCAATATTGGAAATACTCCCTTCAAACACAGCTCACCGAATGGTTACCAACCTGTCAACTCTGCAACTGCTGAAAAGGTTGTTTCAAACACCAACGGACAAGGGGGAGCTGGTGCAGCAGCAACAAAACTGATCAATAATGCACCTCAGGCCATAATTATTGAGCGAATTATTGAGAATAATTATCTCTCATTGGCAAACTGTAGGTTCTTTGTGCTCGACGAGGCCGATGGATTGTTGAAGCAGGGTTACACAGATCTAATCGAAAGACTGCACAAGGAGATGCCCAAAATCACCTCCGATGGACGTAGGCTGCAAATGATTGTTTGTAGTGTTAGCCTTCATGCTTTCGAAGTAAAGAAAATGGCCGAAAAGCTGATGTATTTTCCTACCTGGGTGGATCTCAAAGGGGAGGACGCAGTACCTGAAACTGTCCACCATGTTGTCGTTAACGTTGATCATCAGCAAGATAAGAACTGGCAGAATTTGAGAAGGCACATCATGACAGATGGAGTCCATGCTCAAGATAATGTCAGACCCGGAAATAACAACCCAGAGACTCTAAGTGAAGCCGTCAAACCACTCAAAGGAGAATATACGATTCGAGCCATTGATGTTCACAAAATTGACCGATCTATCATATTCTGTCGAACCAAACTAGATTGCGACAATCTAGAAAAATGCATGAAGGAGATTGACAGAAATCATTATTCTTGCATGTGCCTTCATGGTGATAGAAAGCCGCTTGAAAGGAAAGCTGATTTAGAATCATTCAAGAAAGGACAAGTTAAATTCCTCATCTGTACTGATGTGGCAGCTAGAGGTCTAGACATAACAGGGTTGCCTTTCATGATCAATGTAACGCTTCCAGATGAAAAATGGAATTACGTTCATAGAATCGGTCGTTTTGGAATGGCCGAAAGAATAGGATTGGACATCAGCTTAGTCAGTACTGTACCGGAAAAGGTCTGATACCATGGGGAATGGTGCAAAACGAGAGGAAGAAACTGTTTAAACACCAATTTGATAGGTGTCAAAGGATGCTGTATATGGTACAATGAACTTTAATTCATCGCCGACATTGAGGAACATTTGAATGTGACAATCCAGCAAATAGGGCCCGATATAGTGGTTGCACATGACGATTTTGATGGTAAAGTCGTTTACGGTGAAAAACGAAAAGGTATGGGTTCAAATTATGAAAATCACACTGCCCGGATGGCTACCATAGTCAAGGAATTGACTAAATTAGAGAGTGAAGCACAATTGCTTTACGTTAAAAGGCATTCAAAGAAATTAACTAGATCGTATTAACTTCATGACGAGGTTAAACTCAAGGTACTTGAGTTACAACTGTGTAATGACCTGACAAGATCTTTATAATGCTTTTTTCCTTACACAGAAGCAGGTCTAAGCTACATATTGTACTTAATCATTCACTCACTGAAGTAGATATTTCTGTGTACAATATTTAGAGTATATTCAATTTTTAATTTTTATAATTGTGCATTTGTAACATACATTTAGGTATCAAGTTGTTCAATAAACTGATTTTTATTAATTTGATTTTATTTTCTCTTTGATTTTACCTATGCATGTGTATTATTATACGTGTGTTAACGTTTCCTACGTCAAAAAGTATGTGTTTAATAAAAAGTAACAAGTGATAATAAAACAATTCAAAATATGGGAAAACACATCTACTATCGCAAAACTATTGATATCACAATGAACTGGCAAAAATATATTTCGAATATTTCAAATACATTTCAATGGCGAGCAGAAAATCTGTTATTTATCAACTTTCCACTGTTTTGGTAAGGAGCAGCCGTTTTGTTGTTAACACTGTCTAATTTTTTGTTTTGTCCTTTTATAAGTCTTCCATTTTATGACACACGTATGCTGTTAGCTATTCAATTCTCTTTTCTCCATAATGATTTCCTACCACGTAGTAATGGCTACATCTATCAATTTATTGAAATAACCAAGTAAAACACTTTCAGATGATTTGCTGCAAATTTCAAGCAGTATGGTAAGTTTAAGAAACCATTTTTTTTAAATAACCTCTACAGTACAGAAAGAGAAAGTAAGGTATTCCTAGCTTTAACTGAAAATCTGGAAATACAATCTGAACACAAAAAATTTAATTATTATGTTCATACGCCCTCTGTGTATATGTTTGAAGGGACTGATGGAACATGTGGTAACAATGCCTGCGTTCTGAATTAGAACCGATTATATGTGTGAATGATAAAATTCTGAAAGGGTATTTTCTGTGCCTGGCTTCACGTGAGGAGCACGTAGTGGAGATTTAATTATGAAATTTAATAATCAACCATCAGAATGAATAAATTCCATTTATTATCTCTCACAATGAAGTGTTATTCAAATACACGTCGATAACCTTTAAATTATTGCGAAATTTGCGTATCTCGTATTTCCATGCTAGATTTCCACGCTAGAAATCTCCACCTTGGACACACTGTACATCCCCGAAAAGTTTTTTAATAGCGAATGCCTGACCGACCTAGCTCCTTCCTCCTATTACAGACAAACTTTTAACGCCAGCACAAAAACAAGTGTACCTCCTTGATTTATTCGAGATCGTTTATCGGTCCCTGATCGACGATATCAGTAACGTTCAGATGTTTTTTCGCATTCAAAAGGACGAAAACATCACACGCAAGAGCGATGTTGGTGTGCATTTGCTACAAAGTTGATACCTTTGCTTTCTTGCAGGTATTTTGTACTTAAAATCACGAAACTTTCAGTTATTTATGCGGAGGCTGGGGTATTGAAAAATATTGGTATAATACTGATGACTGTTATAAAATCGTGAACAAGAAAGGACATTTAATGTTGATTTCCATCTTTATACAAAAAAGTGTGGGAATTTCACAAAGAAAGGAAAAAACGTTGATTTCAAAAGAAACTCTTCAAAAATATGTGTAGATCATGTGAAGAGTTAATTTTCAGAAACAAACAAGGAAAAAACCCTCTCGAAACAACTAATTTCATATAAACATTGGATTACACAAAGTTAAATTAACATTTAGGCATGAGAAAGCTGTCCGTCCTTTGGGTGCCGCGTTTGCTGATATTAGACCAAAAACGTGTTGGAATGAACATTTCCAACGCTCCGTTGGCGCAGTTTAGGCGCAATAAATCCGAGTTTTTGCGCCAACTAATTACTGTAGATGAAACTTGGATACATCATTATATGTCCGAAACAAAAATACAGTCCAAACAGCGGACTGAAGGAGGAACCAGCTCAAAAAAAGGAAAAACTGGTTTTCCGCTGGGAAAGTGATGGCGACTGTTTTTTGAGATAGTTATAGAGTTATTTCAATCGACTTTCTACAGAAAGAAAACACCATTACGGGAGCATACCACGCATCTTCACTTGACAACCTGAAGGCCGAACTTGCGGAACAACGGTCACATTTGCATAAAAAAAAACCTGTTTTACCAAGACGTCGCACCGTCTCACACCCCAGCGGTTGCCATGGTTAAAATCCACGAATAACGCCAAGCAAATTCATTTTGCTCCTTCACCTAAAAATTGCGCTCATAGGACAGATATTCTCGTCGAAAGAAAAGGGAATCACCTTCGTGAACAATCATTTTACAAAATAAAAAAAATCTGATAAATATCTTGTATCTTTGTTGGGTCGGAAACTTTTCACACCACCCTCGTAAAGTGTAACATAAATTCTTTACGAAGCTATGAAAAGCAACAACTTGTTTTATATTGTTTCAAGCTAGTGTCTGAACCAAAAAAAAATTTATTCTGAAAACTGTGAAGACTGGAGTTCCAATTAATAAATCTAAGTTTTGCTGACAAATAACTTGAATGAAAAATGATTTCAGATCTAGAAATTTTACCTTGAACCATTATGTAAGAAAGAATTTGCTTGAGAGTGAAATTTTATCTCGGAACTTATATTTTTCCCATTTTCACGATTTGTCCTATTTAACTATAAATTATAATTTTACTGTTGTATAAACATTTTGAAAACTTTGTCCCATAACAATAAAGCATATTGAAATTCTTATCATGAATATGAGTTTTGGTACTTACGTGGAATTTTTTTCACGATAAAGAAAGTCGGCTTACCTGAAACAAAAAAAATTAGTAATTTGACAGGAAGGGAACTAAACACCATACTAGTACTAATCACTTTGGACAATTTCTAGGATATTTCATAACCACTATATGTTTCTTTCATGGTAGATGAATGAGTTGTCAGGTGTAAATAACCAATATAATGATAATAATAACGAAAACGTGTTTTCATTTCCAGCAAACAACTTTTACTGTACGAAATATTATTTCGACAGCATTCAACAAGTTGTTTTTCGAAGCCATCCCCAAGTTATCAACAAAAAAAGACATATATTGAAAATGAAATTATATCACATCATTTCTATATGCATTCAGTGAAGATCCAACATCGATATAATTCGGTGAGAAGATGAATATGAAAAAGTACAGATTTGTGAGGAGGAATATGTCCTGCGTGTTCCGTGAAACGCATTTCAATAGCCTGCTTAGTCTGATAGATATATTTTTGTCACAGTCCCCACTGCTTATTTCATATGTTCAGATTTTTCATTTTCCAACATCTTGTACCCAGGGTTAATAAACATTTGTTGAAGTGAACAAGACGTTTTGAAGGCTACTTTCATATTCAACTTTTCAGAAGCACGATCTGAAACGTTAGTGTATTTTGGTTTGAACAGAAGTACCGTAAACAATAAAATCAATGTCAGAATAATCTTTACAATATGTGAAGTAATCACGTTACTTTCAGCTACGTCCCTTATAATTTTTTTTCAATACAGGGCTTTTCATGATGAGCGTTAATTAGCCGTTTCTGACAAATTATTTAACGGATGAACTTGAAAATTTCACAATTTG
>WOGP01008872.1:0-10997 GCA_015342065.1 Leptinotarsa undecemlineata | reverse complement strand
AAATAACAAACAAGCAACAACCACCACCCGAAGACGATTATGGATACTAACAATCGAAACGTCGTGACGTAACTTGGTTTGGAATCTTTTAATTTCAATTATTTATTTTTGTTAATGATATTTTTTAATTTTCAGCCTATATTAATATTTAAATTTTTTATTCATTTATTTTTTGTTGCTTGTAAGTTATTTCTTCGTAATTTCAGTTTTTTTGTTTGATAAAATTGTTATTTTCGGTTAATATTTTTAAGTTTTCACAGGCATTTCAAATCAATTTATATTATATTGGACAATGTAAGTCCCAACTGATGAACTTTTATTTTCTGTTTTTTATGACAGCGCATTAAAATTTTGTAATGAACGTACCTGCAATTTCGAAAATTAAATACATTAATATATTTATCCATTTTCTTCAGTAGCGATTCTTGCAGAACTCAGAATTTATACTCGATGACGATAAATACAACTTTCTATTTGTACCTTCCATTTGAATTTGAATTAAAATCAACAAGTTATCTAGGTGATTGGCTGGGTGGAAATCTTCCCCCTTTAATGTACGTTAATGGACTTACCCATCAGAAAACAATTGCTCCCGTTTCTAATAGTAACGTGGAACATCATCACTATTATTGCCGAACTTCTGGTTAATTTTTCTGTCTGTTGCGGTAGAGCTTTGGTTCAATTTGAACCAGTATTAGTGTGTAAGGTCCAATTTCTTCATGAATCAATATATCAGTAGAATGATATGGAGCTACAAAAACTCATGACATTGAAATGAACAAATCTTTTGAAACAACGAATATGTCTTTATACTAACTCTGATTATCACCTCTTAGTTTGGAAAATGCATATTTCTGTCATATCCATCATATAAAATATATTTACGTTGCAATATACTTTAATAAATATTCGAAGCATGTGTTTTTTATATTTATGAAATGATATTTTCCATATGGCCTTATGGTCTTATGTTATTTTGGATTAATTATGATCTCCACTTCAAATATTTACATATATCGTATTTACCTATTATTTGTTTTTGGAAAAACATAAATGAAAAATGTTTGAATCACTAAGTATATCAATCTCAGAGTATGCTTGCAGGCCGACCTAGTTCAGGAATAATCGAATTTTGTTATATGGAGCATCAACAACTGTAAAAACACTATTTATTTCTTCAACTGAATCATTCAGTAGTTTAGTTTATCTACCAAATTTTACTGATGCTAAAAATGTTCCATGAGAGACATGATACAAAGAAGAAATCTATTGAAACAATCATTATCCATATTTTATTTCCAATGTACAAACAAATTTACAAACGAAAAAAGTTTGACTTCTGAAATAAATTGCTCATCAAACTAAATGATTAATAGAACATATTCAACTCGTAAGTTAAATCACACATTTATGATCACCCAAATAGGCCTCTTTTTGGAGGTGGTGTCTGAGGCTCTGGTTCTAATCTGGCATCTGAAAAAATATTGAAATGTATTTAACACTCATTGGTTTCCGAAGCTATATTAGTGTATACATCCATCAAATGAATAATTACATTAGACTGTTGATTTTGCATTCATCTGCGAACATGTGTAAACTCTCAATTAAGATATTTGTCTTCACTCAACTTCCGCTATAATTGTACTGAATTTGTGAAAACATCTATTACCATACCTATATTCAAATCGGGGAATGAAATAGAAATTGAAAATTATAGAGGTGTCTCAATTATGTGCGCTACGTATAAACTGTATAAATTCGCTAATAAATACATACCACCTGAACAGCACGGCTTTATGACCCATAAGTCAGTAAATACTAATTTATTTATTTTCAGCAATCAAGCCTTTGAAAAATTGCACAAAACAAATCTCAATTGGACACAGTATTCACGGACTTCCGTAAAGATTTTGATCAAGTAGATCGTGATGTACTTTAGTTATAAATTCATAAATTTGGTTTGGTAAGGAATTTTCTTGAATTATTTAAAAATTACATGACAGATAAATTTTGCATTATCAAACATAATGGAAACACTTCGGGAAAATTCCATGCCAATTCCGGTGTTACTCAGGGATCGAATCTAGAACCTCGTCTTTTCTTATTATTCTATGATTTACCTTCAGTCCTAAATCATTCACATTGTCTGCTCTTTGCAGATGATCTCAAAATTGTTAAACGTATTCGAACTGTTAGAGACTGCGTATCACTTATAAAATACATTAACAACGTTTTGAATTGGAGTTACACTAATAAGTTATTTTTCAATATGAAAAAAATGTTATACTTTAACAATATCTTGTTTGAAAGATATAAGTAAATTTGAATATCATATGGATGGAGAGGTCCTGGATGTAAAAACTGAGGTGGAAGACTTAGGCCTTACTTATAATAGTATTTTTCCTTCACAAAGCATATACTGTTGTTAGGTAAATCTACAAATCGTATGTTGGGATATTCAATGAGACAAATGCGTGAATTCAAAGATATAAATACAATCAAATTACTCTACTATACTCTAGTTAGATCGAAACTGGAGTTTTCTTCAATAATTTGGATAGAAGAATACAAAACTACTCTAAAAGAAATTGAAAAGGTTCAAAACAAATTTCTTCGACATCTTTACTTCAAAAAATATCATAAATGACCTAATTACAATTCAATACGAACATCTCGATTGAAAAACAAATTCAAAATATTATCATTAGATCAAAGACGCAATTTGTCATCACTGATATTCGCATATAAAATAATCAATAATCGTAGTGATTCTCCTGAAATCCTAGGCTTGATTCCGTTTCATGTTCCTTTGCGCCTTACTTGACATACAACTATATTTAATATTTCTATATCAATATCTACCATATTACAAATTTTATAACAAAATAATGTACTGAATATATCTTCGTAAAAATGAATATACCTGAATTTGTAACCCATCAGTTCTGATAGTATGTATGTAAATAAAACATATACTTTTCAAGTTACATTTACATCATCTATAATTCTGATAATAAGGTACCCTTCACTCACCATATTCTCTGCTCATTCGTTAATGAACCTTATCCATTCGGTATTCCTTCCATTCACGCCATCCAGTCCTATCTCCATCCATGCATCATTCTATCATATGCTCTGCCGCTTCAGACTCGCCGTATCCGCAGAAATATGGAAACCCCGGGCCCAGGTTAAACCTGGCAAGGTATTCCAGGAAGTTACCATTTTCCGCAAGCAGCTGGGTGGCCTTAAGTGGCAGATTCACTGATTCATGCCCGACTCTTCTACAGATACTGTAGAACAGCCGACCAGTCTCCCCCGTGCCCCATTCCCTTCGTATAACAATCTGTATGGACAGTCCAAGTCTCCTCAAATAATGATCATAATGTATCAGAGAATGGCTTGATAGTAGTTCTGTTAGACAAGGTAGGTCAATCCTGCTGTATTCTAACAATTGTTTGGTAACAGTTCTCAAAGGATGTATAACTATCGACTCTTTGTATTTCCTTCTCCTACATAATGTAGTTTACTATTACAAGTATTGAGTCGGAGGCCATTCACAGACGGCTAGGCTCCCCGTAAACCTGTTTTGTGTAATTGACAACACGCAAAATTCTGTATGTTGTCCATCTACCACATATTATTGAACATATGACACAGAAAATAGACCGTTGGTTGGTCCTGTTTTTATGTACTATAGAGCTTCATATGAGCCTTGTATGAACTTGTTTATATCTAAAACATTGCTCGTTTTCACCAGAAACAAATAAAATAAAAAGGTTTCTGTGTATTGAAGAGAATGAAAATTAGCTCTCGTTTAATGTAAATCAAAAGGGTGGTCTCGATTGTTATGTCTCATTTCTGAAAAACGACTCACCTGGTCCCACAAATATTTGTGATAATAGTCCTCCAACCATTTCAGTATTCTGCAATACCAAATCAATTGAGTCTACTATTGGTGAGAGGAATTGTCCAAAGAATGGAATCTGATTGACAATCCATCGAATATTCACCATTTTTTCTATAGAGAAGAAAAAGTTCTGGATAGCGGTTACTAGATCATCTAAATTTGAGGACCCAGTCATGATTCCTACAATGTTTGTGAGAAGATCGACAATCACTTGTAAGAAGTCCAGGATTCCTGGAAAATAAAGTTAGTGATTCTTTTGATTATTTCACAAAGATTGATGAGTATTCGAAATATATGAAGGTTCTTTCTTTAAGCGCTTTTCATCATAAATCACGCCGAATTTGAACGATTGGTATGGGTTATATTGGCTTTCAGTATCGCTGTGGTTTATCGCTCATTCGCATAAACCTGCGACTTCAGAAAACTCCAAAAGAGAAAGTCTAACGGGGTCAAATCGCATGATCTTGGTGGCCAATTCACATCACCTCCGCGTGAGATGACCGTGCTCTTAAATCGTTCGAGTAGAATATCCGATGTGGCATGTAGCGTCATCTTGTTGAAATCACATGTCGTTGGTGTCTAGATCATCCAATTTATGTCAAAAAAGTTGGTAATCATCGACCTAGAGTGCTCGCCATTAACAGTGGTGAACTGGCCATCATAGTTCTCGAAGAAATAAGGCCTTATTTAAGAAATAGTCCATAGCTCAAAATGGAGGTAATATTGTGGAGGAGAGGAGGTAAGATATTGAGGTAAAAACGATGGTTCTGTATATTGAATGTATATCACACCTACCTATCTCCCCAGATGTTTCTCTCACTTCGACTTCCCATTTTGCAAGAACCGGTTTCTCTATTTCATCTGAAAAAATAGAAAGATGAATTGAAATATTATCCCAATACAGACCTGGGATTAATATAACGAATGAATGATATCAAAGTCATCGAGAGATGATGAGCTGCATCAGAGCCAGACTTCTTTGTCTGGCTCTGTCGCGACACACAAAATAATCTGGTTGCTAATAATTCATTTTACTACGGGATAGCATATGGGCTAAAAAAACTAAAGCACCATCAATGCTTTTTTTTTGTTCAAAATTGACTTTATCTTTTAACGTAATCTCCATCAAGAGCGAACAGCTAGTATTCGTAATTCATGCAGTTTTGTCATTGCTTTGATTGACTTGTGATACGGTACGTTGTCTTGATGAAACACTTTATTTTTCTTGGCCATATGCGATCGATTCTTTGTAATGATCCAATAATGATCCAAATGTTCCAATAATGCTATATAATATTCACTTTTGATAGTATTTCCTGTCTCAGAATAGTCGATGAATATTACACCACACACATCCCAAAATACCGAGGTCATAACCTTTACAGCCGATTTTTGTGCTTTCGGGCGCTTTGGACGAGGTTCACCAGTTGTTCTCCACTGAGATGACGATCGTTTTGATTCCGGAGTAGAGTCATGGTTCCATGTTTCATCCATTGTCATATTTCGACGAAAAACTATCGATTTGTCATGTTTGAACATAGCCAAACACTGCTCAGAATCATCAATTCGTTATTATTTTTAGTTGATTGTAAGCTCGTGCGGTCGTTTCGTTTCCGGAGTGAAGTGATGAATCCACGTTTGATCTATTGTCACATATTGATGCAAAAATTTCGGTTTGTCATGTTTGGACATTACCAAACACTTCTCAGAATCATCAATTCGTTGTTATTTTTAGTTGATTGTAAGCTGGTGCGATTGTTTCGATTCCGGAGTGAAATGATGAATCCACGTTTGATCTATTGTCACATATTGACGCAAAAAATTCGGTTTGTCATGTTGGTACATGACCAAACACTTCTCAGAATCATCAATTCGTTGTTATTTTTAGTTGATTGTAAGCTGGTGCGATTGTTTCGATTCCGGAGTGAAATGATAAATCCACGTTTCATCCATTGTCACATATTGACGCAAAAATTTCGGTATGTCATGTTTGAACATGACTAAACACTGCTCAGAATCATCAATTCGTGGTTATTGTTAGTTGATTGTGAGCTCGTGCGATTGTTTCGATTCCGGAGTGAAGTGATAAAGCCATGTTTCATCCATTGTCACATATTGACGCAAAAATTTCGGTATGTCATGTTTGAACATGACTAAACACTGCTCAGAATCATCAATTCGTTGTTGTGTTTGGTCGATTGTGAGTTCATGCGGCACCCACTTCAAAACGAGTTTGTGTTTCTTTTTAATATTTTCTTGTGTTACTGCCTCATTTGAATATCCACTGCGTTCTGCATCATCAGTGTATCTACGACCACGTTTGAAGTCAGCGAACCAACGTTTATTTGTTGTTTCTGATGGATTGGAATCCTTCAAACACGTTTCAAGCCATTGCCACGTTTGAACGGTATTTTCCCATCAAGAAGCAGTGTGAAATCAAAACACGAAATTGCTTTTGATCCATTGTTTTGAAAATAACATAAGATCGTGTCACTCTTAGCATAACTCACAAACTGATGTGTAGAATACAATGAAATTTCAACAGCTATCATTTGAAGGAAATGACTAACTGAAAAAGCGGTGAATGCCTATGTAGCATATTCAGGTATAGAATTGGAAGTGATAAGCAAAAAATATGTATTCACATCTAGCTAGTTAAAAAAAAAGATTTTTTATCGCCAAATATATTGATTTGATTGTATTTTATTAGTTATACAATGAACACTGACGATCTTGTCTAATTATCATTTTTCCATTTTGTTCACCCCTTCAAAATAATTTCAAATGATTAGAAGTACACACAATGAATACCACGGACAGCCTTGGCTCTGTGGAATGTATCTTTATTTACAGTTTCAAGAAATTGCTTTCTTTATTCATGGTTTATTTTATCACCAAGAGACTGAATATGAACTTATTATTATCAATTATTTGGTGGCCTCATAACCTTCATCAACTAATGATTCGATTAGAAAATGGTACATTACTAGAATTATCTAAGAAAGTTCTACTTACATCGAATAGACTGTTCTGAAGGTACCGCTTGGGAAAAATGCATCCCAATCAAAATAAGGAATACCAATACTGTCATTTTTGTTAATAGTTTATTTCAAAAGTTATACAAATTTTGAATCAACCTTTTATACCCTCGCTAAATAGGGAAATGTTCGTTATCAATAGTTTTAATGATGCCGTTTTAATGAAGAACAGGTAATTGAGTACGAAATAGTGATCACTGCAATATGTCATGAGCTGAAAGAAAAGAGATATTATTTCAGATCAGAACAACAAAATAACTTCTGGAGCAATATTCATTGGAATGATCGTTCAGCATTGATAGTATTACTGAAGAAAAACGATCAAATCATTCTGTCGTCTAAAATATCACATCATACATTGATCCTTATGGTTTGTAACCCAGTTGTGAATTTCAGCAGAAACAATATTGAGCAAATCCATTGGTAGTGGACAAATTGTTTTCAGCATATTTCTATAAAAACATTCTTAGACCCCATACCAATGACCTAAACGTATATATTCGTCACTTCCTTTCAATATGTGCAAGAACGTTGCTTCAAAAGATTCAATTTTATGACGAACAAGACATCTCCTAATTTTCTCTCTACTCAAATTTGATTGCTCATACCTTTCACGCAAACCTTATTACTTCAGTTTTTTCTCGTGGGTTGAAACTTTTAATGGGAATTCTGTTACTGTTTCTGACGTATTTACTGACAAAAATTAAACAAGCGTCGACTTTTTGCCTCATTTACCATACTTCCCAGACCTCTCGCCTATTGACAACCATCATTTAAAGCACTTCCATAACTTTCTTACCGGTAGAACCTCCGCCAATCAGAACCAGGCGAGAACAGCCTGGGTTCTCGAATCTTGAACCCCCAATTTTTATGCTGACGAAATCAATGGACTTGTGTTACGTTGGCAGAAGTAGACTGATTCAAATGACGCTTATTTCGATTGAATTGAATCAGTATCCACTGAATATTACCTACAGTTCAAAATAGACTCAGTGAAACGGACAAAACTTTTGGAACAACCTGATACTCTCTTGTGAATAACTCTTCGGAATAAAAATTAACCCGAATGGGTTAATAATTACTTAATATCTTTAGAAACTTTCTGACTACTTTCTAACTTACTTTGGTTGTTATTGTTTGAAGAACGAAATTCGTTTAGTCAATTCTGACGACCTTACAATGTGTGTAAGTTGAAATATTGCACAGAGAAATTTGATTTCTGGATTTCTGAATAATGAAGGAGTTGAAAAAAAAACAATAAATCCAAAACGTATATTTCTATATCAATCCATCTAAGGTTAATTCGTTCTTTAGGAGAATACTTTCGGCGGTATCGATAGTTGCCCTTTGTCAATCTGTTGTTGAATCTGAAAAAAAAAAGATGAATTGTTACAATCATTTCTCAACACTATACCGCACACGTACGTTCAATTCAATATGCTAGGAGTAGGCAGATAGAAACAGATAGGCAAATATAGCTCAAAATTTTTCGTGATTAGAAAAAAATTTCGGATTCGAATTTTTTCGTTTTTTGAATTTTTTGAGAAAATTTGCAAAAGTATTGTATATTTTTTCACACTATCAGAAAGTAGAGATTTCAATGATTGAAAGAAAATAGATATTTTGATGTGAGAATTTTCGATTAAAAATTATTGTGCTTTTTTGATATTAAATCCAAATAAAGAGAAAAATAAACATTTCAGATTCAAAAAAGTACAGTATATTTTGGACATGAATAGGACATGAATAGGTAACTTGTCACCAACTTTGGTGTAGATAATGAAATTTTTAGAGAATATAAAATGAACAAACCAAAAAATTGGTTATTGGAATGTTTTGCACAAATTTTGAGATTTTATGAAAAAAGTGTCAATACAGAAGTTGTATATTTCATCAGTTCGAACTTCCATTGCCTGATATAATACCAATTAATTTGAAATCCCTGAAAGAATCTGTAAAAAAAATTAAAAAAGTAAACCAAAAAATAACAATTTTATGTCAACCACCTTCTCACAAACAGAAGTGTTAGGTTTTTTGTCATTTACAACTTTCCATTCATTATTTTTCAATAGGACTTTTGAATTTCCCGGAAATCGCGATACATCGTTTTTTACCCTTTAAAATTCACCCTCTTCCACTTCTCGATCTCAGATCGCCCGTACATTGATTTGTTATATTTTCCTCCTTTTCCAGGCGATTTCATTCTACTACTATTTTCTTTCACTTTTTTTACCTTGTCGAAGGCTTCGCCACTGATCTTATAGGAGTGGATGTTAATTGGTGGTTAATGAAAGACGTTAAAAAGGCAATAAACCATTCAAATTAGTGTCCATACACTTGTTTTTCTGCCGTCAAGTGACGGATGTCTCCCTCTGTTGTTTGCTCTCTCTCTCTCTCTCTCTCTCTGGTGAGTTGGTGGAGGTAAGACACACTAGCAAAAAAGCTATCATGCAGGGTCTATGCAATCAGGCAGATAAAAAATAAAGTCGGTAATGAAGCTGCCCATACCACTTATCATGCAATGTTTCATAGTTCCTTAATTTATGTATTGATAAAGTGGGGCACATCTGTTTATATCTCGAGAATATTTAAAATTCAAAAAAGAGCAATCATAACTTAAGCCGGAATAGGTCAAATGGAGAGCTGTAAGAATTGGTTTATTAAGTTCAATATATTAACTCTGCCATCATGTGTAATATACTGCAATTTGATGCATACTCAAGAACATTTACAAAAGTTTACTACAAACGGTAACAACCATTCGTATGGAACATAGGAACAAGGATATTATTAGAGCACCAAACCAAAGACTAGAAGTAACAAGGAGATGTAACTCATATATATCATTGTACAACTCACTGCCCCAATCAATGAAAAATGCAATCCTCGCTAATTTCAAACGGAAACTGAAAAAACATCCCTCAGAGAATGCTTACTATGATACTTACTGACTTCAGCTTTACAGAGTGACTATCGTCAATGTAGGTACTGTCACTATGTATCTTTATTTTACATTTTTATTTTTACATCAACATATTTATTTACTTTGTTTTGTGTATGGATCATACTCCTTTTCAGAAATTTTATTTGTAGTTTATATTTATTTTATACATTATTGACTTGTCATAGCACTAAGGTGTAATAACTTGACCAAAAAAAGTCTAATCTAATCTAAAAAAAAGAAAAACCAATCTGTGATCAGTTTTTCGCCACCTTCTCGACACACAACCGGATGGAATTAAGAGATAGGATTCAAACCCGTAGAACCAAATACTGTGTATCAAATTCAGGACTCACATTTGTGGAAAAATACCTAAAACTAACTTTGTACCGTGCTATTGCGAATCAATTCTCACTCTCTAATCTTTACCCAAACTGGTATACTTTTTCGGTAAACCTGGTATACATCCTACGTATCCAATAATGAAACATATACACATATAATTCTCTTACCTCCAATTCCAAAAAACAAACGGAATATGTGGAAGACTTTCATGATTATTTGGAGGATTCGTTCCGGTCCAACAATTGCCAAAATATGTGAGATAATGCTGGAGATGAATCCATAAATTCCAGTTGAGGTTTCTGTAAAATGCATTATTGATGCTCCATTGACTTGCGCTTGTTATAATGTAAAAAAAGTTTTTTATTTTATCATCAACATCAATATTTTCATCAGTTCGGACTTCCATTGTCTAATATAATATAAATTGATTTGAAATCCCTGAAAAAAATAAAAAGATTAACCGAAAATAACAATTTTACTAAACACAAAAACTACAACCAGAAAATAAAAATTGATATATTAATAAAAGCTGAAAATTAAAATTATTATTGACAGAAATGAAAAATAAAAATTAAAATTAAAAGATCCAAACCAAGTTACGTCACGACGTTTTGATTGTTAGTATCCACAACCGTCTTCGGGTGATAATTGGACTTATTCCTCCGAGATCTGACTATTTATAGGTCATTCGAGTGCTTTCACCTATCCCCTCTTTCCTCTTTCCGCTTCATTGGTTTTAGCGGAAGATGACCGTTTGGCGGGAGTT
>WOGP01008871.1:0-10997 GCA_015342065.1 Leptinotarsa undecemlineata | reverse complement strand
AGTGCCAGAAATGCACTCGTATGTATCATTTCAATTGTTTGAAAAAACATAATATATATGAAGAGTTTTTCAGATGTATTCCATGTTCTTCGAAAAATTAAGTTAAATAAATTATTAGGTTCCTACCTAGGTACTTTCAGTTGAATGCCTCTTTTTTACTGCCAATCTTTGGTACAAAAACGGTGCCAATGATTGCAACAGAGTGCCAAATATTACATGAAACTGAATGCCAATAACTACTGATTTGTGCCAATAACTGATACATTGTAGGTTTTCAAGAAAATTGCCATTCTCAACTAAAATATTCCATAATGTGTTTTGGAATATTTTATACATAGAAACTAGAATATTTGATCTACATCTTGAAATGAGAATGGACCAAATAATCGATATAGTTCCTATGGTTGGAGCGATTCACTGAAGAGAAATACTTAAAGTGCCAATAGGTGGGGATTTTACCCAAATCAGTTTTTGATGCATTTATCTTTATATTTTTTCAATTTGGTTGAGTAAGAGTTTGAATATATTTTCAGTACGTATTAGTTAATAATTATTTCAATCGATAACTCTGGTGAACTTGAAAATTCTATGACAGATTGGGATTTGTATTATATGCTTATTATATGTTATATTATATATGTTATATTATATATATTATATATGTTATATTATATATTATTTATGATTATTATATGCTGAAGTGAGGATTAATATAATTCCAGAGTCCAATTCCAGATTCACTCCAGTTGATCTGGATTGATAAAAACTATTATTTTGATTTTAGTTTAGAAACGCTTAATACATTTGGATACTAAGAGCGTTTTTCTGCTTCATTGGAACTGAATTGATTTCAAAATAAAATAACCTCAAATGTCCCTTCCTCGATTCTCGATTTCGGAAATACTTTATCGATCGGCGCCAATACAGCATATTTTTTTATTTCAACTTGTATAAAATACCTTTTCTCTCGATTCGTCATCATCTTTTAAGACACGCAGCACTCCGAAAAGGAAGTTTTGAGAAAATTCTTACAGGCATTGGTTATTATTGGTCATTTGTTAAGTTTATGGAAAAACACTCTATTTCACTGACAAAATCACCTATACTTATATCGTTATTTTCAGAAAATCTGCTGAGGACTTGCTCAACGATACACAAAATATATTGGAGAAGGAGTTACAACTTTTTGAAACTTATGAGAGAGCAAACGAAGCTGTAAAATTAGCTGAAGAAATCAAAGCCCTCAAGGACGAAGTAAATAATTTACGCCAGAAAAAGCCGAGTAATGGAACAATAGATTTAACCAACCTAAACAAACTTCTGCAGCAATTGAAAAATTACGAAATCATCGATTTCAATATTGAAGAAGTGGAAGAAGAAATATATAGATATCAGACGGTAACAGATTGTTACCTACAATATATTGATGGTTGTCATATTAAAAAAGCAGCAGACAATGTATCATTGCCTGAATGCGTTAAATGTTAGGTTTCTTCTTCTACGTAATTAGCAATTGGGAAATGTCCTCCTGACGAAAATCAAGTAGTTTTCATAAAAGAGCTCTAAAACAACGCATTTTAAACCTATCATTTCAACCTTTTTCTATAAAGAATCATTCGAATACTTAAAAGAGAGGAATGAAATAATGCATTCAACATTTAAAGGATTCGTTTCTATTTCACCATTTGGCAACATAGATTATAGCTAATAAAAGACAATGAATCTATTGCCTGTATGAGACAAACAAAGATGGCATATTTCAGAGGCGTGCTGTTCTGTTTACTTATGTTCCGAGACATTCTGTGACATATGACATTTTGTGCACATAACCTATCTTCCTATATATAAATAAATAACAAGACAACTGTTGTTTATGTGGCTTGTGGAGGTGGTATTGAACTATAATTTATATTTTGCTTTAATTATTGATTTATAAAGATAATTTTTCTTTTTTGAAGGAGAAGGTGATGTTGTCAATAGGTGAATTAGAAACAAAACCCTTTAAAAATTAAATCCCCACATTTGAAACATCAATTTGAATACTTTCCGGAGTGAATTTGAAAAACTAATGAATTAAACTAAACTTTATTTTGTTCAAACATGCATTTACTGTAATAACCAAAACTGAGGAACATTCCCCATTACGAGAAGGTACGTTCCTTGAACACACACTGCTGACAAGATTCTGGGATGTATATTTTTTAGTGCTAAGTGTGAAATACTAGTGTTATTAGGTGATCATTGTCAACATTGTTTTTCATAAAAAAATGTTTTTTTATTATTCTTCAGATGCGTTTCAAAACCAATCCCAATGCGATTTGCATAACCAGCATTATTCGAATTGTAAAAAAAGAGGATCAAGTATTCTGTTATCCAGTATTATAATAAATTTAAAATAATAATTTTTTTTGTTCATCATGTTACGAAGCAAAAAATACAGTTAGTTACTTGTTATTTAGAAATAAATCGAAACTGATTCCTATAGAGAGGTGACTGAGAAGACATGATTTTCTTCCCCCTTCGCAAAGGATTATTTTTTTTGACAAAAAAATAACTATGCAGGTTTGAATGATGGAAATTCATGTCATAAAAAAGTTAAAATAAATTTTTGACCTGAAATGATGAATAAAATACAGTATGCGTAAAATTAAAATACAATTCATTCATATTTATTTCAGAAAAAAACTCATTTTGATCATCGTTTCATCGATCATTTCAATATTCAATGAATACATTGAAGTATATCAAGTTCTGTACCGTGATTTTTATTCATATTGAAGGATTATCCAATTACCCTTTTCGGTAGTATTAGGAACATTCCTGGATATCATCTATAAATATTTCTTTTATGTTCAAAAGTAAAGTTCAAAAGTAAGTTGGTTAACCAATATTGGTTAACCAAATGTCTGTCACAATTACTCAACTCTAACTTACTCAACGTATTTTTCCATCAATTGTTCTGAAAATATCTGATTGGAAATAAAGATTACTTATGACAAGTCATCATGTTTTGTGCAATAATAACTGATGAGCGATATTCTCCTAACAAACAAATCATTGGAACGAATTATTCACCGTACTCTTTCGTAGTTAAGGCTAAGCACATGAATATAAACAATTAAAAAGGTCGTTAAAATGTCGTGGATATTCTAAAAAAGCCAAAAACTGAGCTGCTTCATAACATTGAAAACTTCATCTTAATGAATCATGACAATTAATTGTTACCACTAGTAGAAACTTTCGAAATACAATAGAAATTGATCACCAATAATATTGATGATTTGAGTAATTTAAAATTTTCAGTCTAAGATTAAGGTTAATAAAACATTAGCGGTCGTTAGCCATTTATGCCACCAAAGGCATCTATCCTTTTTAGTATGAGGGTCTCTTCAATGACCAGTCTAACTTATCATGTCTGTTTCAACATGAGTAAACGTAATTCGAAATACAATATCATACCATTATTCACAACCAAAGTCTTGTTTTGTAACGACATGCGCCACGACTGATTACCACTTAATGCTCAAATATGGATCAGATTTCTATACCCATGAAAAAGGCAAGAAAGGCAAAATAAAGGCATCAATAAATGAACATTTCAATCGATATAACCGGTGCACATTTGATCTTCCTCTATATTTCATCTGTTGAAAATAATGAAGAATAGAAATGCATTATATGCGAATCAGATTTATCAATGAAAATGCTGTATGAGTAGTAACCGCAGATTACAGAAAAGAATTTGTTCTGTGGTAGTGACATGTGACAAAGAACTTTTTCTGTGAAAGTGACATATGACAAAGAACTTTTTCTGTGAAAGTGACATATGACAAAGAACTTTTTCTGTGAAAGTGACATATGACAAAGAACTAAAATCTGTAGTAATGCTTGATAGGTGTTTGAGGTATTTACTTTTTACTTTTCAGACGTTATAGTGCCCAAAACCCTGAACTTTATACCGTTTATTAGTGCTAGTGACTAGATAAGTGAAAATTCGTGATGTTATAACAGCAAGGGTTTCAAGTTTCGATGATTTTTGTACGGTAACTGGTCATAAGTAAGCATTAAAATTCTTAGTATGGGCTTGACAGATAAGAGACCCTAATAACCTTTTTATGCCGACAAATGTAGTGAATTTAATTGATTGATGTGACCAGTTTTTAGGTGTAAATCTCTTTCATAGAAAAATATTTGATGCATTGTTCCACTTCCTTTACTATATTCCCAGCTCCATTTCCACCTCGATTTCCACGTAATTTCAAATTTTCCAAGTATTTACATAACTGAACATAAAAGTTTAACGATTACTTGCATTATATGTATAATGTATATAGTTTTTTGAAAAAAAAGTTATAACATACTGTATCAAAATTATTTTTGTATCCTTACTCATAAATCATCTTCATTAGGCACACACATAGATACTGAAGTAAAGTTAAAAATTGTTCTGCAAATTCCCTACTATTACATTATTACATTAAGTAAAGATTTTGACTTTCAGGAAAAATGGCTAGTCCTTCTCCACAAAACAGTCCTATGCCGCCTCCTCAAGCGCCAAGTCCTATGGGTCCACCCCCATCCCACAGTCCTGCACCACTGTCCCCAGTTCCACAATCTCAGTATCAAGGTGGACCACCTTCAGGACCTCCTACCCAATCACACTATTCTAACCACCCAAACCAATATTCGGGTCATTCCAGTTTGCCTCCTACTAATCCCGATCAACACCAAATACATGGAGCTTCACCTCATCTGCAATATCCTCAGGGAACTATGAATTATTCACAACAAGGTCCCCCGCCTCCTCAATCCCATGCAGGACATCCTCCACCACAGACCCACCCAGGACATCCTCCACCACAAACCCACCCAGTGCATCCTCCACCACAGACCCACCCAGGACATCCTCCACCACAAACCCACCCAGGACATCCTCCACCACAGACCCACCCAGGGCATCCACCTCCACATGGCCACCCAGTAGGCCCCCAGGTTCATCCTGGAGCACCTCCAGGTCATTCAGTAGCCCCACAGGGACATCCAGCATCTTCCCAAGGACACCCGGGACCACCACAAGGCCATACAGGATCTCACCCAGGTCATCCAGGAGCACCTCCCATGCATCATCCAGGAGCTCCACAGGGTCACCAAGGACATCCAGTGGCTCCACAGGGGCATCAGGCACACCCAGGTGTTCAAGGACATCCTCATGGTCCTCAGTCCAATACTCACCCTTCTCATAATATGCACCCAGGACATTATCCAGGTAACAAAACTATTAGTCTACAACAAATTATGTGTGAATGTTACAACTTTGACTTCCATGAATAAGCAATGAGTTTAAAAATTGAAAACAATGTAAAAGATATTGAATTATTCATGAATTTTGGGGATAGTATGTAAGTGAAACTGTCTGCAGCAAAGGTGTAGTAAAACATCGGGAGATTAGAAGTTGATTTTGATACATTTTTCCTCTCAGTTCATTTATCATTGCCCAAACTTCTATTTATTTGGCAGTTCTGAGATTGATCTTCAGTGAATATTACTAAAGTTTCATCCCTACACCAAACCGTTAGTTTTAAAAACCTCGAGGTGTTTGAAAATGAGGGTTTGCTTTTGGGATACAACTCCAGTAATATTCATTACACTAATTATGACTGTCATATTTTTTGATTCATGGAGGTTTTTGGAACTTTGGAAACACATCATTCAGTTACTATTCAACGATTATATATTATTAACGAATTGTTAATAATATTGAAAGTCAAGTCAACCATCAATTTTAATTAAGTGTGTTGTCAAACTTAACCTTATAAACCTCATTCAATTACACATTCTGTGAACTAAATCAGTAAAATGAATTTTTATCTTTTTTTTTAAAGATTTTCATAAAGCAGAATACATATTTTATTCTCCTATTCAACTAAAATTACATATCTCATCTACTTAATTATTTTTTTTTTTTTATAAAGTGCAACGCCCATCATCATCTTCTGTACAGCCTGTTCAGACACCACAGCCTCGTCCTCAAGCATCCGACAATTTGAATGCATTGCAAAAGGCCATCGATACAATGGAGGAGAAAGGTATGCAGGATGACCAGAGATACTCCCAACTTCTTGCATTAAGAGCTAGAACCAGTGCAGCAGCAGCAAATTCTACATTAACGGCTCTTCAAATGAATCAGCTCAGAAACCAGATTATGGCATATAGGTACTGAATGAATACTATTTAAAAATTGATTTCATTGTTCTGTTCTGCCACTCATATTTCTAACTTAGTATCGTTTGGAAATGGTAAATATTATAAAGCTTATGATGGAATCCCCCCAAAAATGGAAGATCGGTGAGATGTTACTGCAAAAAATAATGGAAACTAAAGAAAAAGAGGAGAGGCGGGAAGATGGATTAACTGAGAGAACCTAAAAAATGCCTACACCTAAAGAATGCACACCACTGGCTGAAGTAAGCTCATCCTGAGCAATCCCGGCCCGAGGTGGGGTAAATTGGGGGGTTACCCAAAAAAAAAGTATCGTCAACAAAAGGCATTCGTATAATATTCATTCATAGATAGAAGTTGTTACAAAGTTTTCAAATTTTGTCTAAACAGAATAAATGAAAATCAGATTACCCCAGGTAATCATAAATAATCAGTCTGGTATCTGGTTGGCTTTCGTTGCATGTTTCTTTGGAATACATAAAGGGTGTTGAAATGCGTAAGAAATTTATAAAATAAATTGCTAATTATACCATGACCTTCATAGGGTAGTATTCTACATAATCACAGCAGACCCCAGACTATTTTTGACAGGAGAGTACCCTAATATTTCCTTTCAAATAATCAAATGCTCTAGTCTGTTGGTTTGACGTTATATAAAGTACAGATGAGACATTGATCACTCTTTACAATACTATTTATTAGATCTACAACAGGCAAACACAACGTTATCTAAAATTGGATTCAAATATGACACTTGAATGCTTAATAAAGCCTATTCAACTCAATATGTTGATCAAAATTAGGGATTAATTGATTTGCTATGAATGAGGTGAATGAGCTTGTTGACAAACTCACTACACTTGAGCACGCCAAAGCATCTCCGGTTCAACAAACTGATTTCGATTCAGTGGCCTACGAACTGGAAGAACGCAGAAGAAGATCCAGCAACATAATGATGTACAACATCCCTGAGTCCAATGCAGCTACAACTAAAGCCAAAATCGATGATGATAATTCTAAAGTCAACGATATATTACATGGCTGCCTGTTAGTTGAATAAATAAATAAATTAAATAAATATTCCAACCACTGAATGGTTCAATCATGTCCATTCCTATTTTTCCATCCAGAAATTCCAAAACCATGAGTTAAGGTTAAATGGTAGAACAAATCTGTAGTGTTCTACACTGCAGTTTTGAGCTTCCCCTTTTGGTTATATCCTATTTCACCCAATAAAGACCATTATTATTTTAACAAAACTTCCTTCAAATTTGGCTCATATAATCCCATTATTGTATTATTCGGATTCATTGTCTTTACTTTGATACTTTGGGCTCAAAACTGATTTCGAATTATAGGTGTCTAGCTAGGAATCAGCCAGTGCCACATTCTATCTTACTGGGTTTACAAGGCAAAAGATCAGATGGTACTCCACAGTTTCCTACTCCACCATCAAGTCCATTCCAACCTCAAGGTACTGGACCACCCCCAACCATTGAGCAACCAACCAGTACCACTGGTGGAGAGAGTGCAGAAACACCTGCTAATGGCCCGAGTGGAACAGCAACTCAAGGTAATTCAAAAGTTTTAAAAGAATGTTTTTGGTTTATTTCCATTGACCAGCTGTCAATTCAGGTGGTCAAAATGCTGCCAGTCAACAAAGAGGTCCAGGACCTCAATTTGTTCCGCCTAAGCAAAACCGATTGACCACAGTTCCTAAGCCTTGCGGTCTTGACCCAATTGTTCTTCTACAAGAGAGAGAAAACCGAGTAGCAGCCCGAATAGCAGCTCGTATAGAACAGGTTAGCAACTTGCCCACTGACATGTCAGAAAAGTTACGAATTCAAGCTCAAATCGAGCTTAGGGCTTTGCGTTGCTTAAATTTCCAAAGACAGCTGAGAAGTGAGATACTGAGCTGTATCAGACGAGATACTACTCTGGAAACTGCAGTAAACATCAAAGCTTATAAACGCACTAAACGACAGGGACTTCGTGAAGCTAGAGCTACAGAAAAATTGGAGAAGCAACAGAAGTTGGAAGCGGAGCGGAAGAAAAGACAGAAGAATCAAGAATTTCTCAATTCTGTTTTGGGTCACGCCAAAGAATTCAAAGAGTTCCACAGACAGAATCAATCTAAGCTCGCTAAAATCAACAAAGCCATTATTAATTACCATGCCAATGCTGAGAGGGAGCAAAAGAAAGAACAGGAGAGGATTGAGAAGGAACGTATGAGAAGGTAAGAATGTTTTATTACACCTGCATATCTTTGGCACAGCTTTTTCTATACAAAAAGAATTGATGTGTTTACTTTCCATGAATTCAGGTTGATGGCAGAAGATGAAGAAGGTTATAGGAAGCTCATTGATCAGAAGAAAGATAAACGTTTGGCCTTCTTGCTATCCCAAACTGATGAGTATATCAGTAACTTGACGGATATGGTGAAGCAGCATAAACTGGAACAAACGAACAAGAAAAAAGAAGAGGAAAGGCGCAAGAGAAACCAGCAAAGAATGCAAGAACCAGACAGAAAAGTAACAGTTATCGAAACCGCTACTGGAAATAAGGTTACTGGTGAGAATGCTCCCACTTTCCGTGAGGTACAAGATTGGTTACAGCAGCATCCTGGATGGGAAATGGTAGATACTGACGATGAAGATGAGGAAGAGAAGTCAGTCGAAGGAGAGGGCGAAGATAATCTCAACGCAGAAGAGATCATCAATAAAGCAAAAGTTGAAGATGATGAATACAACAAGAATGCAGTTGAAGAACAGACCTATTACAGCATTGCACATACCGTTCACGAAATTGTTACGGAACAGGCATCAATTATGGTCAACGGAAAACTCAAGGAGTATCAGATAAAGGGTTTGGAATGGATGGTGTCCTTGTACAATAACAATCTCAATGGTATTCTTGCGGACGAGATGGGTCTTGGCAAAACTATCCAAACCATCGCTTTGATAACTCATCTCATGGAGAAAAAAAAGGTTAATGGGCCTTTTTTGATCATCGTGCCTCTTAGGTAAGTTAATATTAGCTGAGTTTATCAAGATCTGAAATTAAAAATGAAGGATATTTTTAAAAACTTCATCATTTCTATTGTTACCCTCGGTAATTTTTATTATCTTATGGCCCACCATCTATTTGAAAGTTACTTAAGGCTGGTTAATTTTCAATAGACAAACCTAATACACAATCGGACATAACTTTGAAACTAAGATTATAATAGTTTTAAATTTCTCACAGAAATGATAAAAAATAAAATACAATGAATTTAAAACTAATTTGTACATTCAAATGTGAAGGAGTATATATCATCAAATTTTTAAAAAATTTCAACGTCAAAACATACCTATTCAAATATATCACGCATTAGTTCAAAACTTGTTCTCGTATATGTTACATTAGTTGTTGCCCGCGGCTTTGCCTGCATAGAATTTGGTTTGTCTCATTAAGTTTTGTGACCGACCGTTTTAAACAAATAGTTACAATATTTAATCACCAAAAACTTCAGGTTTCCAACTTTGAAACGGACAAAATTCAATACAATCTTTGAACATCTAAATCCGTTCAGTCGTTTAGGCGTGAAAGAGCCACAAACATGCATACATACATCCTAACAAACTTTCATTTTTATATTAGTATAGATTTTCCTGAGATTTTCGTTTCTTTGATATTTTTTGAGTACTCATAGTGTCGTGATTATTTACATCCCATTTTCTCCAAATATCAGAAAAATAAGTAATACACCCTATTTATCTAGTAAGCAACTATAAATGGAAAAATTGTACTTAGCAGTGATAATAGTTTACTTTGTTATAATTCTTCATTTTCAGTCCCTCTTCTTTCATTCAAATCTAAATATTATACTTCCTTAAAATGAAAAAGTAGCACAGTAAATAAAAAACATAGTTTCACATTTTGGTGATTCGGAGATCCTGGTATAATTTGCCCAGTTTTGATATCATGAAATGAATTTTGATTACATCCGAAATTACTGACCTGAACTATGACAAAGATTTTCAGAAAATTTGAAGGTCGTCTTATTACAATTGAAGAGTCTACTGAACCACATTATCGGAAAATTGTCTACAGAGCCTAATATTGATATTTCAGAAATATCTAATAATACAATGTTTTTGGATGCCAGACATGAGCACAAATTTTGAATTCGAAGGACTAAGATTTTTAAAACAACATTCTTCCCAAATACATGAATAAATAGCATGCACACTTCTATTGACAGTTTGCTTCTACATCTTATTCACAAAAAACTTAACAAATGGATTATTAGTATCAACTAGGCGAATAGTTATACCAGAAAAAAATGGTCAACCAACGTTTGTATATTCTGTGGGATTTATATTTTTGTTTGGTACAATATTTGTTGTTCAAACAATTAACTACAAACTACAGAACAATAATTAAGATTATAGTCTGGCCAAAAACAAGACAATGAAACTGAAGTTTGCAGTAAGATAGATAGATAGATACATATATTTATTTGATCATGTCAATTAATCAATCAAAATATGCTTTATCACCCAAGATCTGAACATGTTATTGGTAAAGTCTGGTAAAGTAAAACATGTATATGGGACAATTAACAAATATAAACTATAAAATAATGCTTAGAGGCAAGGGTAGAGTATATGGACAAAACAATATTAAGCCCAGATGTGCAGATACAAATATAAGTACATGAATTTATGAATATTAAGTAAATGTAAATATATAATGCTACATAATGAACTTTGATAGCCATTTCGTGTTGGTTT
>WOGP01008870.1:0-10997 GCA_015342065.1 Leptinotarsa undecemlineata | reverse complement strand
AATAATATACAAGCTACAAACAAAAATTAAAAATTGAAATATTAATAAAAGCTGAAAATTAAAAATATTATTAACAGAAATGAAAAATAAAAATAAAGATTAAAAGATTCCAAACGTCACGACGTTTCGATTGTTATTATCCACAATCGTCTTCGAGTGATACCTGGACTTTTTCCTTCGAGATCTGACTATTTATAGGTCATTCGGATGCTTTCACCTTTCACCTATCCCCTCTTTCCTATTTCCGCTTCACTGATTTTAGCGGGAGATGACCGTTCGGCAGGAGTTGGTCGTTTCCCACTTGATAAGAGGTTTCCGTATGTTACGTATCTCTACGCTAGCTTGACTAAATGCGTTGTTAGACAACATATACGGGGCTTCCTTGAATTTTCTCCTAAACCAGTTTTCCTCTTTGTGGATGATTTCAGCTTAAGCCCATTTGATATAATGTTGATGAATCCAAACATGCTCTGCTATTCCGGATTTGCTAGTTTCTCCTCGCTGTGTGTGTTTCTTGTGCTCAGCAATGCGCACTTTCAAAGGCCTTTTAGTTTCATCGATGTATGATTCTCCGCACTCGCAGGGTATCCGGTATTCCTTGTAGAGCTCTTGCTGTATTCTAGCTAAAACCTGTTCTACCATCACTCTGGAATAACCATTCCGTTGAAGGTTATTTTTGATGATGCCTACTTCTTCTTCTTCTAAGTAGGCATATATAGTAGGTATAACAGTGGATATTCTTTTTCCATCATTATCCAGAACTTGGATAGATCCGTGATTTTGACAATAGATCGAAGGCTTTCATCGGACAATGAATCGATCAGCTACTCCTTTTCTTTTAAGTTGATCTTCACAGTGTTAAGATCACAAGTGAATGGATTAATTATCCATTGGTCGCCGTGTGACGTATCTAGGAATCGTATTACCAAGTCTTGCTTAAGGTTTGTAAGATGCATGATGATTTTGGTTTTGATTTCTTCTTCTAGCTTCATATTGTTTTCTTCAGGAAATTTCTCCAAACATGCAAACATCTCGTAGTTTTCAGCACTGATTTCGTCTATCCACAAACTTATTTTCCTACAAATAGCTTTCAGTTTGTTTGCCAAAATCAATACATTTGTACTCTTCCCTTGCAACGATTGATTTAAATCACTAAGTTTTTTAAAAATGTCCGAAAGATAGCCAACTGTTGCCAGACAATTTTCATTCACGTGATATTCCGCTAGCTTTGGTTCCCGTTCAAGTAGAAATATCCTGATCTTTGAGATCAAACACACGTTGGGGATTTTTCCTCGCGATAACCACCTGACCTCCGTATTTAACAGTAGATTTTCGTATTCTGATCCCATATCGCGACACATTATTTTGAAAAGGCGTCTGTTTAATGCGCGAGCTTTGATGAAATTCATTATTGTTACGACGTGTTCCAACACTTCATTTACATATGGTTGCAAATGTTTTACTGCAAAGGCTTCACGCTGAATCACACATTGAACAAAGCCTACGTGAGGTGCAATATCACTTACTTTTGCTTTGCATCCTGTTTGAGACCCATCAATGCAGCTGCAATGCATCTCCAATCAGGCGGATGGCCCTTTTCAGGATGGAATCTAGCAGCTTCAGAGTATGTTTAGGGGCGGAGCTCCATACATGAGAACAATACTCCAAATAAGGTATGATCAGAGCTTTATGAAGCCTCAAAAATTGCTAAGGTGTGTACAGTTTTCTGGTTCGAAATAGTGTTCCAAGCTTTTGAGAAGCATTCTTCGCAATTCCAGCGACAAGGTTGTGCCAAGACATTTTGATGTTCCTCTCCCCAACAAACTTATCGAAGCCAGAAAGAGAACATTTCTATCTTGACATCATTATATCAGGTTCGGAGATATTTATCTTTTTGGAGAAAACCGATGTCTGGATTTTTGTGGCATTGAATTGAACCTGGTTACTTCCACCTCAATTCCAAATAACTTCCAGATCCTCATTAAGATTTGCAACATCCTTCTTCTGGTTGAGATGTGCAGCCACAATGTATGTTCTGGATTTTTTCCAATAAGTCGATGATGTACAATAAAAAGAGGGTTAGATACAATTTGAACACCACTGAGGAACACCAGCGTTGATGGTGAAAATATTCGAGAGATATCCATCGACGGCCACTTGCAGGAAACGTTATCCCAAATTCAGTGATTGTGAATTTCTTTGCTTTCATTTATTCTGAGTTTGCAGCTATTGCGAGCAATAACAAACCTAGTTAAGTTTTCGGTACTGGAATTTTTGCGCACCTGCCGGTAGGCGATATTTTTGAGGGCTATTTTTGTGGAACCAATGTTTGCTGTTAGAAGCTTGTTTCATTAAGAAAGTAATACATGCACAGATGTAGATTTCACGAAGTAACCGGTTCTTTACTGATGGGAGACAAGAATGTCCTCGGAGAGTGTCCTATGATTTTTTGTGCTTGTCCTTATACATCTGTTTATTTCTGTGTTCCATGTTTATGTGTTTTTCATGCTCAACAACTCTTGTGATAATACATTGGATGTCATCGGAGCCTATCCTATAGTTTCTCGTGATTGTTCTAATACATTTTCTGATTTTTTCGTGTGTCCCAGTCTGTAATCTTCCATGTTCAGCAATTCTTGTGCTGATCGAACACTTGGTTGTACCAATATATACTTTGCCTAAAGATCATGTAATATCTCAATTTTAGTCTATTTGCCGTTTTCAGGCATTTTCTTGGTGGGCTTGTCCTGCTTTTCAAGAAGGCGGCCAATCCTATCGGTTACTACTCTAATGGAGGGCCTTGTCCTTGCCATGTGCTATGACCTACGTTCGAAATAGATCATTTTATATTTTGCTGTACTCTAGGACTTTGAATATTCTCCAGATGAATCATTCATTTAGAACGCGAACCGACTGAATTGATTTACCGATGCTTATTGTCACAGCCTATGTGTGAACAAACGCTCTAAGTTCATAAGTGCCCTCATAAATTCTATCGTAAATAAGCTAAGCTCTCCAATAAAACCATCATTTTATCGAGGTCGATTTCCGCCCCGTCATATTATTCCAGAAATTGTACGGGATCGCGAATATATAGTTATGAAACGGGATTTCGCACGTTTCCGAAAGACTGCCGATTCTGCCGTTTGGCACTCGCGACAAATAAAAGGAGATTAGAGCCCCACGATGCCCATAAACACGTTCCTAAATGCGGCTACACCATTTTTGAATGCTCCAGCTAGTCGTAAACGTTCAATTGCCGCCTCATGTGGTAGTAGTCTCTGAATATAAAGCGGTTTTTTGTTATGTGTCTCAAATTATAACAGGTGATTAGAGTTATTGCCTCAGTTGCTCTGTTTTTGCCAGTGGCGTATGTAATGGCTACGGCGTGACAAAATTTGGAAAATTATATGACTATAATATTTGGCTACATTGGGAATAGTTTGAAACAGTTGTCACGGTTACTGTTTCAAGGAGTGAGGATTGTGTATTTGAAGTTATACAAAGAGTTTGTCGAAAATACGGTCCGTTTCCAAGGAATAATAACTAAGAGTATCTAGAAATGACAACTAAAAAAAAAAGATTTCTTTGAGCATATTCTTGAATGCTATCACATCTTTTATGAATGCACCAGTTAGTTGTAAATATTGTGCGGTTTTGTAGGCAATACTGAAGACGTAAAATCTGCTACATTATTGAAATCAACATTTTTAACACTTCGACTTCATCTCCTAAACTTAATACAAACATTAATGTCCCCCGGTACCTTTCCATATATCTTGATAAAAAGTACTGTTACTCCTGTACCAAGAATAAATAATGTAGTCGATTTGTCAGACTTGAGAGAAATACATATTTTGCCGATTATTGAGAAAGTTTTGGAAATTGTTGTACATGAACAAATTACTAGGTACTTAACTGAAAATAACCTGTTTATAGAAAATCAATCCGGATTTAGAGAACATCACTCGTGTGAAACTGCCCTTCAATTAACGGTGTTAAAATGGAAAAATGGAATCGATAGTGATAAATTTATAGAAGCAGTGTTCCTTGATTTCAAGAGGCCATTTGAAATTATCAATAGGCAAATATTACTTAGTAAACTGAGATATTATGGAAACGATGGAATAGCCTTAAGTTGGTTCAAAAATCATCTCATTAGTAGGTCACAAATAACTATAGTGGAGAAATGTTTCTCAAATGAAATTTCAAAGAATATAGGCGCACCTCAAGGGAGCACTGGGACCACTGCTCTCTATAATTCACCTGAATGATGTAAATTATATACAAGGTTATGATTTTTTGAATTTATTTGCAGATAACATGTTATTTGAATGCTATGAACATGATGCTGTAGAAACAGTGGGGCGCATTAATCGATTGTTGAAAAAAATGAAATATATTTAAATGAAAATAAACTAAAAATTATTACGAATAAAACCAAATCAATGATAATCAGTGAGAAACATAAACTGAAATCAATTGACTAAGAAAAGCTTCAACTCGAAGTTGAGGGAGACAAAATTGAAGGGGTATCAGAATTCACGAATTTAGGCTTCGTGCTGGATGAATCACTCAATGTGCATACTCAATGCACACTGTGACTATGTTTGTAGAAATATATATATAAAACACATTTTTTTCTCCAGGATTCCATCGGAAGTTTCCAGGATTTCAAAAATAACAATATACAGAATCATTATACAGCTCCATTTTGATTATTGTTCCACTTTGCTTTATCTTTTAGATAAAAACAATATACAGAAGTTACAGAAACTGCAAAATCTGGGTTCGAGAATAATCTTAAAATGTAATGAATACACTCCCATTCAATGCATGCTGAGTGCCCTCAAGTGGTATGATGTGGTGGATAGAGTGTATTAATTAAGTATGTCATTTATTTATAAAATAACCAGAAATTTATTACCAAAATATTTTGATTCTTTCATTACGTACAATAATCAAATTCATGACTATAACACAAGAACCACCAATCAATTCCACATTTCCAGGACAAGAACAAAGCAATCTATGAAATTGCTGTTTTTCAGAAGATTCAATGATTTCAACCAATTACCATACCACATTGAAGATTCTCTTACTTTATATTCATTCAAAGCTCAGTTGAAAATATATATATTTCGTTACGTACTCTTTGAATTTTCTGGATTTTTTTTTATTTTCATGTTTTACATCATCGAATTGTTTTATTGGTTTGAGCTTTTATGTGTTCTGTATACGTTACATCGTGTTACATTGTGATATGTTAAATATTTCATCACCTACCCACGCGAATAATTGTTTTTATGCCCTTGTAAAATTGTAAAATGGAAGTAACTATTCTGAATACTCCTGATTTGTTCTGTGTTATGGGACAATATTCTCAGGAACACATTTCTATTTTTAGCTTTTTAGATTTCTTGTATTTATATATTATTTGAACGTATTTTATTGTTAGAAGAATTTTTATACTGTTTTAATATTTTTATAATATTTTACCATTTTGGACATATTTATATTAGGATTTATTCAATTACAAAGCGACAAATCCTGGAAACAGAGAAATGGGGAAGTGAATTATTGGAGTAATCGTTTCTCATTGGTCAATTGAACAGTCGTCAAAGCTCTGTGAAAGCGGCTGCCCTTTAAGTTTTGGCAGCTTTGCGTTGAAATCGACATTTGAATTAATATGGCGGTTGACATGGCAAGTTCGCGTGTGTAATGCATGATGTATTGGTGGTATTATCAAAGTATAATTCTGTGACGGGGTTGTCCAATATGAAGTTCAGCAAATAGTTTGCTTTTGCATCTTTAAACAGTAAAGTTGCATATTCAGTCTTTAAAAAAAGTAAGTAAAAGGCAATAGTATCGATAGTAAAGTCATGATAATTAACCTACTACACCTCATTTTAGGCCCGAGGAGAGTTGGTGTGTGGGATTTGTTGGTTTGACTAAGTACATGTTTAAACCAGAGAAAAGTAAGTGAATGTCACATTCTTTTGTATCATTTCTTTTCATAATGTTTATCACTCTTTTTCAAGATAGTATTAATATGCCCAAAAGGAAACGGAGTAGTACCTGGTTCAGAAAGGTGCGTCAAGAAACTGAAAACGTAATGAGTACTTTTCAACAAGGGAATGCATGTTGCTTTCCAAATCACAAATAGTTATAAATGTTCACCTATGAGAAAAATATCTGTTTGATTTTTATTCCAATTTTATTGTGCTTCTTTGAAATATTGATAATGAACGTTGATATACATTTTGTTCCAGGTATCAATATTGAAACACTGGCTGATGCATTGTTGGACAAATATTAGAAAAACTCTTCTGGTGAGCAAAGTTTGAATAACTTTAAGTAAGTGAAATTCATTGAAGAACCCATCATAACACTCATTTAAAATACTTCATTTGTGGGTTTATTTTTTGAAGTGAGAAACCTATCTCTTGGTCATTTCTTCATGTGATACATTTTTTTCTTTTTCAATAATATGATCTATTTATCATTTTTTAATTAGTGCTGATGAATTGACAGAGTTGTTATTTTAGTATATTTTTCAGTATACATTTTTTTGAGAGTAAATACATTTGTAATATTTGTAACATGGCAAATAGATAGAGGCATATTGAGTGGGATGGTATTATTAATGGAAGAAAGTTATTGGACAAAGCACTCATAGGAAGGTGGGCAAACCGCAGACACGTGTTTCTAGCTATTTAGCCTTCGTTAGTACGGTACAGCCAAGTGTAAAGGATAGACAACACTTGGTTGCAAGAAAGGGGTCAAACCTTTCTTGCTTTCATGATGTCAGTAATATATAATCATATCTACAAAGTTACTTATGTGGACCAAAAAGAAAAGAAGAAAAATTATTTTGATGACAGTTTACAAGCATAACTGTTGTGGAACATGAATTATGTTACACTTCCATCTTAATTACACATATGGATTTACAATATTTCCTATATTCTTATTCCTTCTTTTTTATATTGCCACAGCAAAATTTCCAATCAAAGTAGAAATTTCCGTTCCATACAATAGTCGATAATTAGAAGAACAATAAGAGAAAAGTTGAGAAACGGATTAATAAAAAGAATATTCTCAAACATGATCTCTAATAACTTTATGGATAGCTCTTTTGTTTGAATAATTCACATATTTCATGACCTATACACGTAATAAGCAACTAGACAGTTTTCTTCAACTCCCAACATTAAACATGAATTATCCGAACTATAGTAGAAAATAGTTTCACGAATCAGTCGCCCAAATATGGTTGAAGACTTCAAAACTTGAGAAACATACATTTTTTAACACCAGAACAAAACGCTCTTTCTTGATGCACGTTTCGTTAACCAAGTTAACGAAACGCGCGAAACGAAATATATATGTTAGCTCCTTAACTATTTTATTAAAGGGGAACTGCTGGCAGGTAGGGGGCACTATATCGTTTACTTGAACTATACCCACTTATACAATATTAAATATCGTCAGCAAAAAAACTGAAAGGATTAGAATGAAATACATTGGTAATATAGAATAAAGTAAATACTTTTGTCTAGTTTCTACTGTGTTTATTTATTCGTTACGACCGGTTTCGGCTTATTAGGCCATTTTCAAGTAACTCATTGGTAATCCTGCTAATTCTACTCTTATTATTATTATAAATGCGTAAAGTTTGTGACGATGGATGGATGTGATGTAAGTATTTACGTTGTTTACTTTTTCATGCCTAAACAGATCAACGGGTTCAAATGTAATTTGGGATTTAGATGGTTCATGACCTGGAATAACGCATACGGTAGGTTCCCATGGTAACGCGGGTGAAAACACACTTCGTTCGATGCGTTAAAATACATTTAAATTGAAAATCAATTTCGAAAATTGTATCGCCAACAGCATATACAGGAGTAACTTCAGTAAATAATCCTGCACTGACACCTGTCGGATATAATCTAACGCCCTTCATGGTATTAGCCAAGGAAGTAGTTGATAGGTGTCAGTTCATTGACCTACAGTGTAGCTAATTTGAGCGATTTGTTCTTTCAGATGATTTTTATGTGTTTTTGTAGCTCCATATTCTCAATATATATTTATTCTACTGTGTCGTGATACATACTGGTTGATAAAGAATTTTGTAGTCTATATATTGATGCTATTCATTTGTTTCCAAATTTTAACTTTTTGCTTCTCATCAACTTTTTACTTTAAGGGGTTGTTAAGCGATTTTCGACCAATTTTTCTCTAAAAGTGAACCAAACCGATGCCAAAACGGCACAAAAAATTACCCAGAAATTTGACAACGATGGGTTAATGAACGCACTGTTCAACGTTGGTTTTCGAAATTTTAGCCTCAAAGATGAGCTCCGTAGTGGTCGACTTACAGTAATCCAGGACGAGGATTTGAGGATCCTGGTGGAGAATGACCTATCACAAACAGTGCGTGAGATGACGGATGAACTGGGCATCAGCGCATGCGGTTTTTGATGGTTAAGAACGTATTGGAAAGGTTAAAAAACTCGAAAGGTGGGTGCTACACAATTTGAACGATCGACAGAAATTGTCACGTTTCGAGTTCTGTTATTCTTTGCTTTTGAAAAGTGAGTTCTCTACGACAACAAGAGACGCTCAACAGTGGTTGGACACCGATGAACTACCTAGGCACTTTCCAAAGACTCACCAAAAAAACATAATTACTGTACGGTGGTCAGCGACTGGTGTGATTCACTATAACTTTCTGCAACCGGGCCAAACCAACACAGCAGATTTCCATTCTGAGGAAACCGACGAAATGTACCGAAAATTGCGGTTGCAGCAGCCGGCACTGGTCAACAGAAGAGGTCCGATCCTGCTCTACGACAACTCTCGTCCGCACTTTTAACAAATCATCGCCCGAGAATCAAACGAATTGAGCGCGAAGTTCTGGCCTAATGTAACATATTTTTCAGACCTCTTTTCAACCGACTACCATCTTCTCAAGCACTTTGATAAATTACTCACCTGCACCAGGCATAAACGACTGTCGTTGACTACATCGAATCCCGATCGCACAATTTTCATGCTGATGGAATCAATCGATTTGTGTTATAATGGCAAAAGTGAACTGATTGAAATACCCCTTATTTCGGTTAAATAGTATTCACTGTTCAAAGTAGACGCATAAAAACGGACAAAACTTTTGAAACAACTTGAAAGATGAGTGAACTATCTCTGTATGGTATATTTTTCCTTCTTCTTTAACCAAACACAAGTTGACAAATTCTGTAGGAGTTTAAGTATCGTAGCCAGTAATATACGGTTTGTCCTAATGGGATAGAAATCCCACTTCTGTAATTTTTAAAAAAATGTTATGGAAAACCGCCCAAAATTTTCAATCTTGTCAACGATGAATTCAAAATAGAGATACTTTCACTTGTACTTTTTGAAATTTATTCCTTTCGTAATCCACAACAAGGTATAATGAAAGTTATATACAAATCCTTTCATCAAAAGGTAAAATATCCAATCCAACAAGTCAGATATATTTCGTTTCATGCAAAATCCACCATAGTTGACTTATGATCAAAACTCATCTATACTAATATAAATATGAAAGTTTGTGAGGATGTATTCATGTATATTTATGTATATATACACACACACATATATGTATATATATATATATATACATATATATACATATATACATATTTATGTATATATGTTTGTTGCTCTTTCACGCCTAAAATACTAAACCATAAATACAATCAAATTGGATAGTTTCTTTACAATGCACATTTCAGAATGTCTGTCAAATTCTTATACAAATTGATAGAATTGTGGTTTCAAGTATTCAATATAATCAATATTGTCTTTTACACTAAGTCATATGGATGAATCTTTAGATAAGATTAACGATAAGAATAACTTGACGCAACGCAGTAACCATTACGCGTCGCGTCTACTGTAAGACAACGTGAAACGATGGAGGGGGTAGAGGAGCGGTATTAGCAATGAAGCGCCATCGTCGAGAACGCAAACCGAACGCAGGCAGACACGTGATAGCAGACGTCGTTGACTGTTGTGTTAGCTTTGCGATTTTTTTATAGGTAACATAGTTAGATTCTCGTAGCTATTCATTACATAGTGCAGTTTGCTCAACAAAAATATGTAGTAAAATTCTTATCGCGGCTTTGCCCGCATATAATTCGGTTTGTCACATTAAGTTTCGTGACGGACCATTTTCAACAAATAGTTGCAATATTTTTTTATTAACCCAAAACACGTGTCGAAGTGTTGAAATAACGATTTGGTGTTGAGAAGAAACTCCAGTAATTTTCTTAGCTATTCATTACTTTCTGCAGTTGGCATATTTTTTCAGTTACTATATTTTTTAAGTGAAAATATAAAATACTAGCCATTGCCTGCTTTTGTATTAACGTACAGCCGAAGCTACTGAATCTAGAATCTTGAAATATTCAGGTATGTTCTTTGTATAGCGTACATAAGCATCAAGAACAGGAATCAGGAATTTCCACCCCTAAGAGAAAAAAAATTGAGTTTCAAAAATTGTATTGAATTTCGTCAGTTTTGAAGTTGGAAACCTGAAGTTTTGAGTTAATAAAAAGATATTACAACTATTTGTGTAAAATGGTCTGCCACCACCACCAATTGAGATACACTGGGTATATATGGAATGTCAAAAATTAAGTAAAAAACAAAAATACTTATACAATACAACTAAAAAACGAGTACAAACAAAACCAGTTCGAATGTATAAATTAACTTAAGACTAATGATATAAGATTAAGAAAAGGATGAAACGATGTTGTCATTTAGAAATTCCTGATAAATGTAATAACACTTATTAATAAGGAAGTCTTTTATCTTCTGATTGAAGGTTTTATCGTTTCTGACTTTTTTGATTCTATCAGGCAACTTATTATAGCAAACTATGGCATTATATTGAGGGGAACTTTTGAAAAGAGTTGTTCGATGTTGCGGTATTCGAAAAAAGT
>WOGP01008869.1:0-10998 GCA_015342065.1 Leptinotarsa undecemlineata | reverse complement strand
CCAAGGAGGTTTTAATAATTAGTAAGTTTTAATTAATCTGCAAATAATAGTGCTTTGTCGTGCCGGAAGCAAAGAATAATGTCGTTAATAAATAAATTGAATAATAAGGGACCGAGTTGTGACCACCGAGGAACACCAAAGGTTACTTGGAATAATCTGGAGTAGTGATACTCTAATCATTTGAGTCCTATTCGTGAGATAGCTACTTATCCATTCCAATAGTACCCCACCTACACCGTATCTGTTGAGCTTTTGGAGTAAGATATGGTTAACCCTGTCAAACGCCTTAGAGGAGTCAGTGTACACAGAATCAATCTGGCAGACATTCTCCAAAAATTCTGACAGGAAGTGGAACTAGGTAAGTCCCTAAGAATATATATTGGTCGGTAATTGTTAACATCTGACTTAGTACCCGATTTGTACATTAGGGTGACATAAGATTGTTTCCAATAATCTGGAAACACACCTGACTGAATGGATTTATTGTAAATAAAGAAAAGATGGCGAGACAAAATGAAGCTGCATTTCTGAGTACAACCCACCTCTCTGCGTAACCCTTTGTTCAATCAAAATCAAATTTCTATTCTTGAATTTACTGACAACCACTTGCAAAGGTTCGCCATCCGTCTTTTTATATGAGAGCAATTCTGGATCTCTGGATCCAATCCAATAAAGGTGTAGGTTTGCTCTTTGGTGATCTTTGGCCAGGGGGCTCCATGGTTGAGGATGCTCAGCCCCAGCTTTACCCCACACTGCGAGCCAATCTCCATGGTAATTGAGTTTCCTTCTTGGACCACCTTCCAACACCCAACCATCTCTCCATTGTCCCCCATAACCTAATACATGGCCATCGTTACAAATGCATATCACTTGGTTGCCAAAAATCGTACCTGCAAATAACGAAAATAGGCAATAAAACCTTCTTTTAGAATAATAATAATCTTGGGAATCACTTTTTCACTTTGTAATAATACTAAGTTGAACATTTTTTTGCTTCAAGTGTGAACTGAATATTAGGATAACTTCTTCAAACAGACGTGACAGAAAAGGCAATAATTTTTTGTAAACATTTCTCAAGAGAGAGGAAGATAAAAATATTTCGAGAATTTTAAGTTCATATTAAGCTCCTATTGCTCCCTAGCTCGATTATCAATGTTCATTTTTCAAATCAGTAGGTTCTGAAAGCTTTATGAAATTGAAATCCTTGACTTTTTGGAAATCTTTAATTTGCAATGATTTTAGGCTACTTCATTACCATATTAAACAATTTTTAGCTATTTGTTTGTCTTGAATATCTGGGTAGTTACCTCAGGAACACAACAAAAGTAGAAATTATTTTTTGAAAATATATTTCAAACGTGGGAGAGATAAAATTGTATTGAGAACTTTAGGCCCTTCTTGGGCTCCTATTATCAATTTTTTTTTAAGCTGGTGGAAGAAACTGAAATCCTTCACCTTACAGAAATTTTTAATTAGCAGTAATTTTAGGTTCATTTTAGGCTTCCTTATCATTCTATTGAACAAAAGGGTAATGAAGGGGTTTGAAAGATTGCAAGTTCAAATTTTCCAAAAGTAGACAATTTCGATTTGGTTCTACCACCTTAAAGGTAAAGTAATCAGATCTCATTGATTTGAAAAAAAAATTATATGAAAATTCGGCGGTAGGGGGAAATACAGGAAGAATATTTTCAAAAAGTTACTTCCACTTTTATCGGGTGCCTGTGGTAATGAAGGAGAACACAATCATTACAATTTTCAAAAAAAGTGAAGAGTTTCGGTTCAGTTCTACCAGCTTGATAGCAAAGCTAGCAGAATCCAATGGATTCAAAAAATATACCATATGAAATATCGACGACGGGGACAATATAGGAACCATATTTTTTTTAAATTACATATTCAGAATTTCGAAAATGTGAAGCATTTTGGTTTGGCAGTGCTAGCTTGACAGCCAAGCTGGAAGTATTTGCTGATTAAAAAAATATCATATGAAAAATCCCACGATAGACGGAAAAATAAAAATAATATTTTCAAAAAATATTCTCAGCTTTGATCGTGTGTATCTGAGCTAATCGACCAAATATTCAACTCGGACAGATTTGATTCTGCCAGCTTAACAGTAAATCAAAATGTTTTTTATAAAAAAGTAATCTCTCCACAAAAAAATAATCTGTTTTCAATTATCAATTTGTTAGGAACTGTCGAATTATTTTGGTCAAAAAGTGTAAATTCTGCTTTCAAATCTAGAAAACACTAAGTCTTTCGAACCAGATATGGCGATAAACACTTATATGCCAGTACCACTACAAAAAATGCAAAATCACAAACAAACTATAAGTGGCTCAACAGCTTACCATCACAAATAATATTAACCTGAAGTTTAGCTGAAAACTGTTTATCAAAGGTTATATTACTAGGATCTCCAGTTTTACTGTTCAGCTGAATTGTCACCAGCATTCCTGTGGACAATAAAATTTTCAAAGAACATCCCTCCCAATTGAAAGAAACTACTCGGTTGTGAACTAAATGATCCTCAAATTCTTTCAACCTTTCTCGCAACTTCTGTGGCCTTTTGTTTGGGAGGTTCCAATATATTCCTCGATTCTCAGAATACAGCTTTTTGCTCTGGCCATAGAGCGAATCACCTCCCTCCTTTTTTACATAATACCTGTGAATATGAATCAGGTAAGAATAATATTCAAAATTTCTATAATTACAACTCACTTATAAGACCCATAGTCTGTACTTTTTATTATTATGTCCTCTTGGGTGGTCCAAAAGTGAATCTCACTAAGAAGAGTTATCATTTTAGTAATGTTTTTTATGATGATCCTACATAATTTGAGTAATTGTACTTATAAGCCCTCATCCTCTCATAACCATGTCATGACCTTTCTAAATAGAGGCTATCCTATTATGTTTTCATTTCAGGTAGGATAAATCCAGTGAATATTTTTACCATGTGACATTTTCTTTAAAAATTTCGAAGTATGACAAAAATTATAAGTTAGTGGTCTAGATACATTAACAATTTATATAAACAATAATACAAATATTAGTGAATTTTTATGATCAAAAAGTTTGAGGATCCCACCAGTGTTGCCAATCCCAGCCTAAACTAAAACCACAAGCACCGTGTAGAAGTGAACTATACGGTGTCACAAGTATTAGCTTTGTATATAGTCTATATACAATGGTATAAGCTAGTGCCTTAGACCTTAGACAATTCTATTGCTATTGGCTTAATGCGCCTGAATGGAAGCCAAAGCGAACAACATAGAGAGAGAATACTAGTGCTAGTTCTTTAGGCTTTATTCTTGTGCTAAAACCGTTTATATGATTTGAAAAACTGTAGATAACTGTAACTATTGAACACAATCAAATGCTTACACCTTCAATCGAAATGAACTTGACAATGGCGACGAAAGTGCAAAAACACAGATCTAGGTTATACGTTATATTTGCCAACCAGTCTGTTTTGAGCCTCTGTCTTGTAATATTGTGTCAAAGCTATTCTCCGGAATTTTTGGCCGTGTTCTGCAGGTTTTTATGCCTGGCGTTTCGTATACTACTGCGGTGGACATTATCGAAGGCTACAAGGTAACGGTAACACAAACAAGGTTAGGCAATCTAATTAGGAGAATTGAAGCTACGCCCACCTATGATAATGTAAAACCGGAGACAAATTCCAACATTGTAGTTTGTTAGTCGGGGAAGCTATGGATTATGCTGTGTCAAGAGGAGTCACTCGATATAGAATGCTCAGACACTCTGTCGAGTGAGGCCCTCGTGTCCTCAGTTAAAATAAGAACAATATCTCCATCCAAACACCCCAGCCAGGTAGGGGCCACGTAAAGGGTGATACTGATGTCTGAAGACATTCATGGCGTCATCCCATAAATCAATCTTGACCCGTTTGTCTCTATGACGAACATCAGTCGAAAGGGTAAGGGAGCCAGGCTCCAACCTGTTTTAAGCCATAATGACATGAACAAACAAACGTTAACGAATTAACAAATTTGTTCATCCATTCCACCCCAGCCAGGTAGGGGTACCCAATGAAGGACGGTACTGATGTCTGATGACTTTCATACCGCAACCACCTCTTAGTCATGAACCCATTTGTCCTTTTGACAAAATCAGCTACAAGAGTAAGAGAGCTAGGCTACAACCTGATTGAACTGAAAACGCTTGGTTAGTAACATTATAGTTTCCGCGTTGGGAACTACTCGAGCACTCCGACCGTTACATCATCGCCTTCAACAATGCTTACCACAGTATTAGACGAAAAGTCAGGCATAAAAACCTGCAGACCATAACCAAAAAACGCGAAAAATATCTTTGGCACAGTCATCTTCGGCCATGAAATTTTACATTCTTTGTTTCGATATAGTTCAATTATTTTTGGCAGATTTTTTCATGATGAATGCTGCTTCACAGAAATAATACAAGCTCTCCCAACTTTCTGAAACTAGTTTGAATTTTTTGCACTTAGTTATCGATGTTTAACATTGATTTGTATTGATATTTTTATACTTGCTTATGATTTGTCACATTTCGGGACGTGTGGTATTCATAAATTCAACTCAATTCTGAACCTTACATATTTATTTATTATTATCGAAAGGAAGTAATAATCGACAAAATCTTCACCAATTCAGTAGGAGAATTATTATAACAAGGACAAAACTTAACTCCCAATAATGACTATTTTTTATATAATAAGATAAACATTGTATTTGTCTCTAGTTCACAACATTGAAAACAGGGGAAGTTTCTCTTATTGTGAATTCCCAATGAACAACGATAGACATTCTTCTTTTTTTGTTTTCACATAACCTCTGCTGCTAAGATTCCTCAGCCAAACTTGACAGTTTTTTAACTTCTCTTTTTAGAAGAAGATAGTTTAAGATGACGAAAGGTTTTTGAAGGGTTGGTGTGTTTTTAAATTAAAAGTCAGTATTTTCAACTATGAACATAATATACTTTTTTCTCTGTATATCCATTTTCCTCACTACAATAAAAGCATTACCAGATGAAGGTAGATGGAATTATAATTTGACATCAGTAAGTTAAAATTCCAAAGACTAGTTAACACTTTACAAGCTATTTATTTTAGCATAATGGCAGCATATATCTATCCAAGAGTTTGTATAAAAACTCCGAAGTATTTATACAGAGTAAGTTACATTTGTCCCTCCTGTTCGAGACATATTTCATTTGATATCTGTTTCAGTAAACTGTGATTCAAAAATTCCTGAGTCGAAAGTTGGTATAAACCTTGCCATAGTACAATCTGCTTGTTGGGATATTACTGAGGCATATGAAATCATACAAAAAGTAAGCGAACTAGAGTAGAAAACTAAATAATGTTTTACAAGATTTGGTCAATTATCAACATTATCAAGACTGATTCATGGATTGGAACTTTAGCACTCTACATGCCCTAAACATGAAAGTTTTCAAGACTTTTTCAATTTTACCCAAATTGATAATATGGGTTAAAATACAATGTGATGAAATAGGGATTGCTTGTCTTGATGAGCTATTTGTAAGGAATAGTTCCATAATTCCTCAAGAGACGAAACAATAGTTTTTTACATGGATATGTTGTGTTTGATGAGTGGTATTCATAAATGAAAGAAAGTTAATCGGGGAACTGGGATCGTCGATATTACTAAATTTATAAATCCAGCTTGTTATTATTTTTCCAATATAGTGCAGATATAAAAAGTAACCTTTCCTCCTCCCAACTTCTGAATATACAACATCCACCTTGATATCAGGGGTTTGTTGTAGAATGGATTTCAGATAAGTAAAAGATGTGGTCTTACTAAGGCATAATATAATGCTTTGAACGAATCTATATTTGTAAAATCAGCAATTATTTTTTTGATGAATTTCAGAACTTCCTAAGCCTTATATATGGTGGAGGAAATACCTTCTTTTTTTGTGGAAATAGATCTCAATGGTCTTACTATAAAGTTGTATGTGCTAATATGTTGATTTAGACAGGACAACAGTTCTTTCTTGTTTTATTATGTGGTCTCTTTCTACTAGGACATATTCTGCAATTGCGGATTTTTGTGGTTACATGAAACAACAGCTACGCTTGTATTCTGTAATCTTGGTGTCAATGCTCCGTTTGGTAGTTTCAATTTAAATTGAGTCACAGGAACAAGGAATTTTGCAAACACTGGCACCTTGCAAACACCGGCAGATGTCGAAGGCTCCCTTCTGTCCTTGGCCGGTCTCATAGTATTGCGTAGTTGATTAGTTGGTTTGTAAATAGTCTTTGTTATGACGTTCAAATAGTTTTCTGCTGCAGTTGGTAACATTGATTATGTAACGCAAGATTACTGTGCCTACCACTGTTGGCTGTATCGTGGTTGAAAATGAAGTATTTATTCTTATAGGATGTAAAGCACATTGATTTCTTGCACTGTAAAAACTATTGGCCTGCAGAACTTGGTCTTAATGACGTAATTCTTCAAGAAGATGTGGTTCACTAATCTTGGTGGCACTATCAACAAGTGTTTCGTCATAGCACATTTTTGCCTTGTGTAGTAGTTTCAGTTCTATTTTTGAATATTTCATGTAATTATGAGTAAATCTCTCTTGATTCAAATGTTAGCTACAAAATCATTTAAATTTACCAATTCCAAGTTGAATTTTCAAATTCTCTGTTTCGTCTGAGAAACATTTTCTAGAAGATATTTATTACAGGGGCTCACTGAGATTGGAACAAAGATGGTGAGACTCCTTTCACAACTAATATGTATTCTATAAATTTAGAAGATAAATTGTAGCCACTCATCAATACTATTGACAAATTCAATTTTTATCTGTCTCCATAAATAGTGAAAGAAATAACAACAATAATTGAAAACTTGACAAAAATAAGTGTATAATTACCCTAAAAATGTGTTATATTTCAGGAATTGCAAGCAACTTCAGGATTTTCAAATACTCCCAAAGTATACCACGAAAATGAAATATATCAATGCAATGATAATATCTTCATCAGACAAAGTGAACCTTCATCCGATAACTCTCTGGAAAGAATATCCAGCGAAAATCCCATTCACACCATATTGCACGATGGTGTCTATGTCTTGGGATTGGTGACAAACATAAATTCAACAGATAGTAGCATCGGTGTGCAAATCAAAATGAAAAGTTATTACGGATACCTGTCAGCTGCAGATTGGCCCCTTCTGCCATTCTACGGTTTTATGTGTATTTATTATGTAATCTTGGGTTTGATATGGCTGTTCCTCTCTTTCCTGCAGTGGCGAGATTTATTGAGGGTCCAATTTTGGATTGGCGGAGTGATACTGCTCGGTATGCTCGAAAAAGCAACCTTCTATGCAGAATATCAAAGCATAAACAATACTGGTGTTCGGGTACAGGGAGCAATGATTGTTGCTGAATGGGTATCCTGTGCTAAAAGAACCTTGGCAAGAATGCTGGTGGTTATAGTGAGCCTTGGGTTTGGAATTGTGAAACCTAGGTTGGGAGCTACTTTGCATAGAGTAGTAGGTGTTGGGCTTTTGTATCTATTTCTAGCTGCTTCGGAAGCCTACTTGAGGATAACCAGGGCAAAGAACGATCCTAGCAAGGACATACTAGTTGCTTCAGTTCCCTTGGCAGTTCTAGACTCTGCAATATGCTGGTGGATCTTTTCAGCCCTAGTCAATACAACAAGAACCCTAAGATTGAGGCGGAACGAAACAAAACTCAATCTCTACAGGCATTTTACAAACACCCTGATTTTTTCTGTAGCTGCTTCAGTGTTTTTCATGCTATATTGCATCAAAGTTCATCATTTTGTTGACTGTTTGGTAGTTTGGAAAGACATCTGGATAGAGGAAGCTTACTGGCACATTCTCTTCTCTTTGCTTTTGATGGTGATAATGATTTTGTGGAGGCCAACTAATAACAATCAGAGATACGCTTTTGTTCCATTGCTTGATACTGGAGACGATGAGGAAGAAGAACAGCTTGTGAACGACGCTTATGGGGTGAAGGTCAGGGTTCATCACGTTAGAAATTCAACCCCTCCGAGGGTAACGATTGAAGACGATATCAAATGGTTGGAAGAGAACGTCAAGAACGATCCTGCCCTCCCAATTTTAGATTCAGATGAGGAGTTAGTTAGTACACGTTTTGAGGTTTCAAAAATGCAATAAAACTTAAATTTATCCAAAATTTATTTTCTCACATTGCCTATCTTTTGTGATCCAGAGAAAAAAAATTTGATGTTCTTACTGGAGTTCAAAAGATGAAGACTGATTTTTTGAAAACACTTTTTAAGGAAGATGAAGATTTTCAAAAGAACTCTCAGAAGAAATAGAAGGTATGAGAAAAAAGTGATATATGTTCTTGACCGATTATAAAAGAATGTGTCATAAGTCTTGGGTCTTGCCATGAAGAAAACAGGTCTATAAATAACTTAAATGCTTAGTTACGATGTATTGTCTTATGAAAATTTCAAATGGTGTCAGTTAAATATTTCTAGCCAATTCCCAACAAAACTTGATGGAAATATGTTCAGAGCTTGCATACACTTTTGAGAAAACAAATAGGAATCTATCGTGACTACACCCAACAGCCCAAACATCATTGAAATCTTGTGGGTTTGGTTTGTCTACGTTGCCACATTAGGTGATTACTGAGATATGTATGTAAGCTGTACAACCCAAGTTGTTACATTAATGAATCTCTGGCATTTTGTTACACACTCTATTTCAATGCTGTTATTTTTCAAGATATAGAGGGCTTTGTTCCACCTTTTTTGTTTTGTAATATATTATTCTGGTTCAATGTCTAGTTGATAGATTGTCTTCCAGAAAATATGTTATAATCCATATATTGTGGCTTTTTCATAATTATGTGTAGTTTTGCAGACAGTTATTTTATTGTTCAATGTGATGTACTAGTCAACCTCCTTCGAATCAATATTTTTACTTACACTGGAGAATAATACAGCGTGAAAGTGATTCAGAATTCATTTTGCCCATGCCGAAACTACGAAATAATTTTCCTTCGTCCTCTATTCAGCTCCCAGGTAAGGAAATAGTCAATTCACATCTGTCAAATTAATTTCACTAATATATTTCTTGAACTTCAGGATTCCTAGATTCCACAATAAATTTTATTGTAACTTAGCAGAAACTAATCATACATATTAACTAGATAGATGTTAAGGAGAGTAAAACCAATCCTGTGACGAAAAATTAAATAGAGCAAAACTTGAGGAAAACCTCTGGTTGAAGTACAAATAGTTCCCAATTCGGAAAATTAATACTGGGGCTGTATTCTTAGACTGCATCGTTTTTGTTTAATCTACCTCCTAGTCATTATCCTCTGGAATATATATTTCAAAACATGCTATAAGTACGTGGATTGCAAAGGATCTAAGAAATAAAAAAAAATTGTAATTATGGTGAAAATTTCAAAAATACAATCGTGTTAGTAAAATTTTTTTGAGTTGAAGTTATCTATTTTTCCTTGCTTTCTGGCCTATATTTGATTTATTGATTTCTTAAAATTACAATATAAGGTTGTTTTGACAAGATTTGACATGAAAAATTGCACCAAAAGGCTCGATTTTCAAAGGGCGCCTATACTCTCCTTTAAGAATAAAAACTATTGGATCATTTAGAATTTAATTTAATTTTCAGAGAATTTTAAATCGGATCAAATTAAACATAATGAGAGAACAGTCCAGAAGAAATATTCAATACAACATATTTATTTTGTATGATTCATAAGTTTCCTTCAATAAAAGTTTCTGCCAAACCAATAGTGATCGTAGAGATCTTTTTCAGACTTACTATATTTAAGTAAGAGAAAAATATTCACATGCACGAAGAAGATCTAACAAATGGGGTATAAAAATGATAACTATTTCGTTTTCATGAGTATTTTTCAATTTGATATTTTTCAGTTCTTATTATTAATTATTTGATTTTGAAAGTTTTTCATGGAGTCAAAGTGAATATTCAAGTAATAAAGCCGATTTTTTGTAAAATGCACCAAGAATTAAAGTTATCAAGATCTTCTCGTTATTGTTTTGTAACTTGAATAATTTAGGACCATCAACGACTAATAACTGATTAATGATTTCAGACTTATTGATTCACAAGTTTTTAGATATGTAAATCCAAATTTTCACTCGGTAAAATCAGAAAACTTCAAATCTTGGAAAGAGTTGGATGAATAGATCAACAAGATGTGAAATCGATAATCCTAATCATTAGGATCATCGATATTCAGCCTAGGATACGAGGATAAAAATTGAGGATCAGATCATATTCAAATATATTTGAATATGTATATATTTATTTTTTTGATTATGCCAATTCGATTAGCAAAATATTACTTGAAAAGAGTATTTTGCAAATCTGATATGTTAAAACAATTAATGTTGATTTTGTGTTTTGCTCATGATTTTTTTTTTATTCCTTTTGATAGGTAGAACCTTTTTTCAAAACCATTTAAGATAGATATAGAATTCAACTAAAAAACAAAATATTTGTAGGACTTTTAGTTGTTTCTATTAAATTACAGCCAGATCCAGTGATATATCAAGGAGGTTTATTTTTATTAGTACTTACTCGAGTATGTTATTTTAATTTATGGAGTTCTTACTTGAATGATAGCTTTAAAAGCACAACTAGAACAATATTATAATTCAACTTATTGATAGGAATGCATTGTATATATTGATAATCTGAATTTAGCTTTATTTTGAACACATTCGTGTATAAAAATTGTAAATTGTATATTATTCATTAAAAATTCCTGAAAGGATTTTGGAGTTCATTTTTTATATTGTCAAATAATCCAAACCAATCCGTGAGGTAATTTCTTTGCAGAAAAATTAGAAAGAAGAAAAACAATACAGTGGAGTCCCGATAGTCCGAAACGATCGGGACCGGACCCATTTCGGATTAACGAATATTTCGGATTAAGCGAAATCATGACCAAAATTAA
>WOGP01008868.1:0-10998 GCA_015342065.1 Leptinotarsa undecemlineata | reverse complement strand
GTTAGCTCCCTAACTATATTATTACAGGGGAGCTGTTGAAAGGTAGTTTGCACTTATCGTTTACTTGAACTATAGAACTATACCTCAAAGTGGGTTAATGCACTTCGATGCAATGGGTTGCTGTAGCAGCTGCGAAACTGCGAATGTTGGACATATTGCAATGCATTTTTAATAGCATATGTGTGTCTGACGTGATTTTTCAAGCTTGAAATTTTTAATTTTTAATATCGAACAATATCCACATTTTTATTTGGTATTTTTTTTAAATTATTCACAATTTCTATAATGTTAGTAATATGTTTTATATAGTATGGTATATTAGGATTACCTATTTCTATCTTTCTATCTTTCAATTATCTTTTTAAAAAATTACAATAGTTTAATCTATATGTGTATTGCATATTTTCAACAATTAATATTCTATAGTATTGTTGGTTTCTTTATGACATACTACAAACAAACATGTATTGTAATTTAGTCACAATAATATATCCTAGGCTATTTAATGAATATCTTGTTCTCTTTTTCATACAACAATTAATTTGTAAATGAGAAATTTGGTATATATTTGTGTGACGATCATACCATACCATACCACGCCCGCCCTGTATATCAGTTTCTTGCGAAGAACTCTAGAGGAAGCTTTATTTGTTACAACTTTGTAATTTCTTCAACAATAATACGATTTCTTGAGTTTCATAGGAGACAGAATGGGCTTCATACAGGATTCAGTTTGTCGCCTTTTTTGAACGTAGCTATGAAAAGTCATCTTATGATTTCTGGAAAGTCGGAATTGGGTCAGGCCATCCAACTCAGGTGAAGAGTAGCTCTTCCATAGCCAGCCCTGTAAATCGAGTTACAAAGACAAGTGGGCCGAAAATTCCGTTAATCCTCGACATAAAAGCCGAGCCCAAAACTGTTTTTCACAGGAAGCGTCAGGAATTTAGGAGGAATTCTTCTCCATCGAGATTTTATACGAGGATCACCAATGACACACGGGCTGGTAGGTCGTAAATGTGGCCCTTATTATTTCGATATCGTTGAGGCGGTTAAAACATTTCACTTTATTACGCGGAGAGAGCCTGCACAGATGAGCGCAGGGCTTTTCACGAAATTATTTAGTTAGTTTGCAAAAGTGGCCTGACGAGTTGTTGAGGAGTGGGATAAAATCGCTTCATTGAATCTTGAATCATGAATTTATTGATAGTTCTTAGTACAATTGATTATTTTTATTATAATGCGTTTTAGTTTTACTGGAATTGCACAACATGTCTTCTTTTCTTCTACATCTCTGAAAAAGTCTTTAAGTAACCCATTTTAATAAAAATGTAAACGATCTACTTCAAGTGGTAACCTCAATAGTGAAATGAGCTGGAAAATTAGAGGTTGGAAACTGGGCTCAAATAGAATTTTAATTAACATTTGTTACAGACCTCCTCCCGCCCCAAAAAGCACTAAAATACATACATTTAATTTCCACAAAGTGTATACCCTTCAAGAACTACAGAATGATTTTGATGAAGAACTATTTCTCTCAAGGGTCCTATATTTTATTGATCGCCCTGTGTTGGATGGCGTTAGAATATCCCTGACAGGTAAGATGTCACCCATGGATATAAAAGTTATTCTACATGACAACCTCATCCTCAGGTTGAAAAATGACTCTCGTTGAACAAAGCCTTGTATATAAGGTCTCAGCAGTGATGAACTTTCTTGGCATAACTTCTTGGCATAAGGATATACCCTTTATGGATCGTGAAATAATCAAATGATCCGACATTGAGTTTACAGGTAAAACAAACGTCAACTAAACGACCCCAACTGTCTTTCTGAACAGCAGAAGCAGAATCGGCATGAGAAAAGGGAAAAAACATAAGCCAAGGTCAGGAAACGCTTACACATCAACAATGATGATTCGCCCAAACCGAAGATGAAGAAGCCTTGCATATCTGAATTCAATGCGTTATATTAACCTATCTGACTTACATATGCCCGCATATGACTGATGTAGATAATATTACAGAACTGGACATTCCGACGTGGATGGTTACATGATCAGTGGAGCGCCTCCTGGCCTGAAATGCCTCATAAGATACCTTTTCCCCAAGACATATATTAGTGTTTTATCTAACTGACGAAGGTTGTCGCAGACTGACCGCCGATCAAGTCCTCACTATATTGAATAAAATGCATCATGGTCTGTTAACTTTGGAGTCTATTATTCTTTACAATAAAATTCAGGCAAGACAAACTCTCAGTGCCTACTATGCTCTTGCCAGTTGTACTGAAAGATGGATTCAATGGACTCACTTTGAACTAACCTACTTAAAAGTAAATGAAGTTTGATCTTGACATTTTTTGACTCGCCTTGCTTTGAATATCAACTTTTAATGAATCCTTGTAGCTCTACCTTGCGTTGAATGGAGAGGTGGTTCTTTTACATGCTGAAAAGTATGATGCGAATGTTTCAATCATCTCAAATTGAACTGATCTCATAATTGTGAAGTAAGTAATTAATTATACAGTGCATTTCTTTAATGTCCCCCCCTTTTATTTTTTGAACGGGTCAACTCAAAAATTTGAGATTTGGGATAATGAAATTAATGCATGAATACTTTACTTTGAAGTGAAATTGGCAGACGAAACTTTCAAGATAGCGACTGGGCGCCATCTGAGTAAATAAACTGGAAAGGGGGCCTTATGTCACATATTTCTGAATCTCCTGACAAATGCTTCATAACCCTAGAATATAATGTTAATATCTTCAATTATTACAAAATGACGGAACTTTTAATAATTTTCTGAATACATTGACTTTTAAGTACATAATATGAGATAATGAGCTTGAAGTCAGTTCATAAGATTCTTGAAATGGTTGCCTTGAACTTCTTGACAGATAAACAGCCGAACAATTTTGAACACAGTAACGTTAATTTCTCTAGAAATATTCATTATTCTCTGCCGTATATCCAGTACTGAAACAGGTTCAGTTTCATACACCTTTTGCTTCAAATAGACCCATAAAAAAGTCCAAAAGTGTCAAATCTAGTGAGCGGGCTGGCCATTCTGTAAGACATCGAACGGCCAAATAAACGACAGGGAAAAGAAGTATCCAAATAATTTCCTACTTGTCTGAAGTACTGTGGTCGTGCTCCATCTTGTTGTAATACAATATCCATATCGATTTCATTGGGATTCGCTCCGACGATTTCAGTAATTAGTGGGTCAACAATAGTTTCCAGCATATTCAAATACAATTCCCCTGTTAAAATTTGATCAATAAATAGAGGTCCTACAATATGGTTTCCCAATATTCCTGCCCAAACGTTAATTTTTTTTGAATATTCAGTATGTGTTTCCTGGAAAACGTAAGGGTTGGTGTCACTCCCATGACGTCAATTTTATCTGTGAACATTGCCGTTTAAAAAATGTACATTCGCCACTAAAACAAATATTGTGGATGCCTTGCAATGGTTTCCGTCATGATTTCGCTGAATTTTGTTCTTCGATCAAGGTCATCTTCAGTTAATTGGTTGGGTTAATTGGCTTTTTGTTATGTACACTACTGGTAGTTGTAAATTTGGATACAAGTTCCCTCAAATATTTTCTACAGATAGAACGATTCAGAAAACGGTCATCGAAAATCCTTTCAGTCTCGTGAAAGTTATGCGTCGCACCGTAAATAAAAATCGATTGAATTTTTTCTTCCAATGGACGAGAATTAACCATTTTAGAGATTGTTCTGTGGTACCTTGCTACTAGTAAAATCGAAAAGTAAATGGAAATATTCTCACTGAACAATTATGTTCATTGTCGTACTGGCATTTTTTGTCATTTTTATAAACAAAAAGTAACTCAACAAACCTTATCAGGTTGTTGGGATTGCCATACGGTAGATAAAAAGGAATATTTCTAGAAATAACGATATTAATGTGTTTGTCTTCAGGAATTTATTAAATGTTCCTCCATTTTTTAGTAAGTGTAGATATTGACTTCATATTCTAGGGTTGTGAAGTATTCGTCAGGGCTTCAAAATGATGTGTAACAAGACCCTCCCTTTCCATTTATTTTTTTTTTCAAAATGGCGCCCACTCGCCACTTGAAAGTTTCATCTGTCCATTTCACTTCAAAATAAAGTATTCATGCCTTCAGTTCATTATCCCAAATTTCAATTTTTTGAGTTGACCCGTTCATAAAATAGAAGGGGGGGAACATTAAAGAAAAGCACTGTATACTGAGTGTATATTAGCGGGACCGGATCTCATAGAGGGGGAAAAATATCGGAATTTTGTTTGTTGCGGAAATAGAAACGATTTCCATTTCCAGATATTGAGATAGTCGAAATTTGAGCTCGGGTTAACGTTGTTACACTAAGCCGTGCCGCTCGTCGCTAAAAGTTTAAAAAAATCAAAATTTTTGGTCAAAAAGCTGACATATGGAGCCATAACTCCAAAACGGTAAATGATAAAAACACGCTTGATATCTCAAAAGAAACTTAAAGTTGTTCTTCAAAAATGTATATTCCATACATAATTTTAGCTATTTGAAGTCAAACCACGTTACACCAGCCCTTAGCCCCAAGAACGTGACCTGGTACCACTAGGAGCATACTTCGTGTATTTTGTTATTAAGTGGTAAATTTTTGAGTCTAAAGTAGAAATATAATGAAAAAATAAGTAATACTGATGAGTCTAATGACATTTTTTATTTTAAAATATGAAAATCAGGTGAACAATATACACAAAACAAACGTAGTACCTACATGGTTGATGATTTTACACTGTTATCTAATGTATTCTAGAGCTTTTGTTGAAGTGGTTTTTGAAACAATATAATGCTCGGCATTTGTTTACAACTTGCAGGACATATTGCTCTTGGTTTTCACCTTTTGTCAAAAGGTTGTTAAGGTCGGTTATTAATTCAACCCCACGCTCGGCCATATCATTAACTACTTTTATGTTTTGAGAATGTTCAATCCTTCTAGGGTGTCATTATTTTGAGACCAGGTGTTTGGATATTGTCTCAGGAAGTATTTTTTTATATTAAATCGGTCAAATAATGTGAACGTTTCCTCGGTAAGTGAATTTACCAATTGTCCATCAATTTCCTCTTTAAATTTTTCCTTCCTAACTTTTGGATTTATAGCCCTAGCGTGCTCTGATGGTTCATCTGTGCTACTGAGCAATTTATTAGCGATTAACAATTTTTCATCGTCTGTAATGGTAGGATCAAGAAAATACAATTCCACCAACTCTGCATTCAAATTCCACAAATGGTTCGAAAATTTGGTCACCGATTTTTTGCGGTCATCCTAGTGAACATATGTAGTAAATGTGGAAAAAGTTTTAGTAGTCAGATGAATGTACATCGGATAATTTTGTGAAATTGAACCAATGCATGTGTTCAGTATGGAAATGGTGTCAAAATTATACGCACAGCATTCAAGTGCAAGTAGAATATAGTGGAGAGTCTGAATCGCCACGTGGATTACCCTACATTCTTTGAAAAATCGGAGCAAAAAGTACTGAGATCTATAAAATTGTGAAAGATGGCGTGAATATTTCAAGATATATGGACAGAAAGGAAACAATTATATGACTTCCAAAGTCATCAGACTCAACTACCTCAGACCTTTTTCTTTGGGAAATGTTAAATCTATTTTTTTTCGGAAAGCTGCTATTCATAATCCTGATTCCATGTGAAATTTTCAGACTCCGTCAGTTTAGAGCAGAAAGGACAACATCGCGAAATATTTTGTAAAATGGTAATAAGTAGATCGCAAGTGATTTATTTTCGAAATTTCTCTCTTGAAAATTGAAATTTATTTTTGCACAAATTTCCCTCCTGTCACACAATGGCTAAAACGATGTCTATAATTCACTAAAAGCAGATTGATTGTAATAATTTTTTTTCAATACTAACATAAAAACATTACTCTTAGTACAGGCAAGGTCCAATCACTTATATAATTTTAAAACACAATTTTTCGGAAAATGCTTGTCTGAAAATATTGAAACAAGCTTTCAATTAAAATGAATAAAGAAGCCTTCAATGATTCGAAGAAAAATATCTACCCTTCGTGAAGAGGTGAACTACCCTATATGAAAATTAGTTGAACTTCTTATAACCTCAACAAAAGTCCAGAATATCATTCGGATAAAGAACTTTATTAAATACTGAATTGAGTTTCTGAGAATAACCTGAAATATTTAACGAATATCTACTATATACTCGATTGATCACTTTGTTCCTGACAGACAAATAAAATTTAAGTCTAATCTTAACATTTTCGATAAAACTTCAATCAACCAGCGAGGGTATTAAACTTTCAATTCTGAAATTGGCTTTAATGAGACAAGCGAAGAAAGGAACATTTTCTAAATTGCTTTCTGAGTTATTATAATTTCTCAGATGGCGAATCGCTATGCACTTCAAACGGTCGTTACAGGTACAAATAATTCAGCGTGTACATAATGTAGGATATGTGCGACAGTTTCGAATGTGGAAGAGGATTTTCTGCAACAGATGAGACAGTAATTGCACCTGTACTTTCTAGTGAATGTTAGCTTCATTTTCTAATATAGCGTATTGGGAAAACGACATCAAATGACCGTATTTTCTTAAAAAATATGCCCCAAAGTCAGAAATATTACGAACAACTGATTCCATATGATGGAGAATAAATTAATCTATACTGACATTATGAATATGAAAGTTTGTGAAGATAGATGTAGGTGTGAATGTAAGTGGCTGACCAGCACACACTACGGTGAAAAAAAAAATAATGATAATAATGTTTCTCTGTATCTGTAGAGTAAGGAGGTAAGCTCACAGCACTCAGGCCACAAGTGACCTATTGTACATCCTCCCGAGGAGGATGTCCTTTGCAGAAAGGTGGACAGGTCACTTACAGACATCTCCTTTATACCGCAGGTGTAGGCGAAGACTCGCTGAACACACATTTTCTTATTGACGATAACTTCGGGCATGGTTGACAGTCTCATCTTCCTGTTAACACATCCTGCATAGAGGTGTGTCCACTAGCCCCATATTATGGAGAATAATAATGTTTATTGACCATATTAAGCATATGTATATAACAAAGATTGGGTAGATGAACATAGGCATTACAGAAGCAACATTTTCGAAAAAATGTGACTTGTGCGTGATATTGCCAAATTGCCATAAATATGTATGTTGTAAACAATGAATAGATATGAACAGTTAACTATAAATTAGCATAATGAATTGAATTCAATACAATGAATAGATATAAACTGTTAAAATTAAATTAGCATAATAAATTGAAAATAGACTATACAGTGCGCATCATAAGTGTTACCCCCCTATCTACCTCGTTACTGGACTATTGTTAGAAAAATCGCCGAAACATGTCGATTTTTAATTTCTACAATATACATTTGAGTATGAACAGTTCACCCCTAATTTCATCCCTCACTGAAGGGGAGCAACCCTTTTGAAAAATTCAAATAGCATGGGGTGGTGAGTGATAGCTCATTTGATAGGGTGTTTTATTCTCTATTCGACCGTGCATCACACTTCCGTAATCCGCGCATGCAACTCCTGAATGGAGTGACACTGAGTCACGTATACTTTAGATTTTAGGCAACCCCATAGGAATAAATCTAAAAGTGTTAGATCTGGTAATCTTGAAGGCCATTTCACATATCCTCGGCTGCCCGATCCATCGTCCATATTCACAAACTCGTTCATAATGTCCACTTGTTTATCTTCCGCTGTAGTTGATCGCACAGAAAGTGTTTTACTTTGCACACTGACGTTCTCATAAAATTTTTCCACTAGCTGTTTGAAATAATGTCTATCAATACGGCGATCTGGAAAACGTTCATTGAAAATTCGTACAGCCTCATGATAATTGCGATGAGCCTCACCAAAAATAACAATTGCTTCGCATTTCTCATTTAAAGCACGTGGTACAACAATTTTGGGAAGATGAATATCAAGCACAACTAACAGTTAAATACACTGGCACACTCTCCGTGATATCAGTTTCTTGTATTGATCAGTGATTCCCGACCATCCAAAAACATCTACAAAAACGTACAGTTAATATCTACGCAAATGACAAAAACGTGTCACTCGACGTATGAACCAAAACCGATATCATACAGGGCCGAATTTTTAATTGTGAGGGTGATTGTGCCACCTTCATTGTTGTTCTACTTAAACAATAATAACCATTCAATTACTGCAGCAAATTGAGATTACTTTCTACGGATGAATAGAGAATGAAACCCCCTATCAAATGAGCCATCATCACCACCTCATGCTATTTGAATTTTTCAAAAGGGTTGCTCCCCTCCAGTAAGAGATGAAATATGGAGTGAACTGTTCATTCTCAAATGTACATTGTAGACATTAAAAATCGACGTGTCTCGGCAATTTTCCTAACATTGTACTTTAGTGAGGTAGGCATCAAAAGTATTTTTTTATTGCGTGCTGATTAATAATTTGATAATGGGTCACATGTGGCCTAAGTGCTGTGGGCCTATGCTCACCCTCCCAACTGTTTAAACTCCGTTTTTTCCGTTAATTAGATACAGATAATAATTTGTTGAAACAGAGTTCGATCAGAATTTCTAAACCAATTTTTCAGTTTTTTCTTGAATTTTAATTCTTTTTGCTTATTATTGAGATGAATTTTTTTGGTACTATGCTCCAGATCGTTGGGCCAAAAAAATCATAGTGTCTTTCACGTAACAATGTTTGGCATCTAGGAGCTAAAAATGTATTTTCTTTTCTACGGGTGTTATACATGTGTTCCACTGGTTTTACTTCTATTTTGTTGTCAACGACTTTCAGAATCTTCTGGCAGTGTAGCTCCAGTTTATTTAGGGCATTATTTTCTTCAAATATGAGGTCACTGGAGAACATTATACTCTCACCTAATAAAATTTTCAGAATGTTTTCTGTAATGTATGCAGACATCTAAAGTGGATATTTCTAATACCTCCTCAGCCTATAATACCAGAGAGTGGCAATTGAACCAAACCATAATATACTGTTACTCATATGGAATTTCGAGCCAATGTTTCAATAGTTTGAAGCGAAACAAAAATCCTCGTAATTTTTCAGTTAGATATAATACGTGTGCATCCCATTTCATTTCAGAAATATAACTTTTCAGTGCCCATGTTTACAAACTCTGGAACAATGTTTAATTCAATGTTTATATTGAAGTAGTTTTTTCGAAAATACGTTTTTTCTTCGGGTAATTCAATGTTGATGTCACTTTTTGTTTAAGTCAATGATCGTATGAAAGAAGTTGTTTCGATCTACACATTTTGGTGGAAAGTTAATATTGAAATGATTATTTCATTCCTATTCTGAAAGTTTCCCACATTTTATTACCCAAAAATTCTTATAATAAACGGCAGATAAATCCTATGCTATGATCACAACATAATCCACCCGAAGTCCATATTATGAATCCGGAATGGACTTTCATGTAAATATATTCGAATCCGAGGCTCATTGGAAAATAAACACCGGGAGATTTTCCAGGAAAGATACGCCGTATGTCTTCTCCCCGATTATCCTCCAGTTGTCCTTAGGGAAACAAGCAGCAGCGTCGGTGAGTGATGACCGCTTTTCCAAGGATCAACCTGACGTAAAATCCATCTAGCGCAAAAAGAAAGAACACCTGGGTACTCCGACGACTGCGATGTGTCCTTTCAAGACGAATTTGAACACTTAGGGATGTTGACATTTCACTTACGATCTCATCTATCCGAAGAAGAAGAGGGTTCTCTGCTGGAACGTAATTGAAATTATGGATATTTACTGGTGGATGGATATGTTTCCGTGTGGTATCAGGCAACGTGATTTGAATATTTCATTGTGTCGGGTTATCAGATTATCCACCAACCCTCGAGAGGACATAATCTGTTGAACAGTTGGTTTAGCGTATTAACTTATATCAAATTTATTCAAGGAATGATTCATTCAATAACACCTTTTTAATGGTTAACCATTCTGTATCTCATCGACCTCTTACCAGAATTTTGTTATTATTATTTAACAATTTCACGGAAAGATGAAGTCAAAATATTGGCTAATTTCGAAAAGTTCACCTTTGTCCTAGAAAACAGAAAGGTAATCACTGTTTTAAAAGTTTTATTTCACATTCATCAAATGTGAATTGTACTATCTTATCAATTCTGCCTACTTTAAATGAGATTACTCAAACATGGACTTAATTGCGGAAGGCATTTTGTAAATAACCTATGGATGTTTTTTGTTATCTTATGAATGGATTAACGTTATGAATTCAATAACATGGCATATATTCTAATCTAAAGCAAATTCAAATCCAAGATAGAGTGGATGTAAACATTGACATGCCCTGCGCACGTGATATTGAAAATCCCAAGAGTTGGCCAGGGTCGTATTCAGAACCAACATCTTGATCTTGATCGCAAATACTATATATCATACTTAGGAAAACTTTTTTATAATAACGAGTGAAATGCACAAGTTGTGCAGTTTAAAACGGGAAAAATGCAGATAATATGTGTAATATAAAAATATATTAATTGGATTTTTCAAAGCGCACTCAAGTATTATATGAAAAGAGGCGTAGTTATTTATTTATTGATAATTTTTATTTTATGTAAAATCAAAAGGAATAGTAATCAAACTTATTCAACTGGATGAATTTGTCTCTTCATCAGTAGTGTCATCCTCACCAATCGGAATTATCATTGGCTCGATTTGTGCCTCTATTATGTTATCAAGCTTCCACATATTTGTCTTGACTTCTGATATCACATGCCGAACACACTTCTCCCATTGCTTCGCTGTGACTCTTTTCAAAGCCTCATCCCAAAGTACTTTGAGATCTGCAAATTTGAACGTGTTGTTATGCTGAGCTACAAAATTCTTCACATCCGCCCATATTAACTCGATGGGATTGAGCTCGCAGTGGTATGGAGGCAGGCGAAGGACAATTTTGTT
>WOGP01008867.1:0-10999 GCA_015342065.1 Leptinotarsa undecemlineata | reverse complement strand
AATTCCAATAATATACATATAAACAGACCGGCATTCGGAAGTACCATGAACTTGTTATTTTTTAAGGGCTTCCATGAGTTCTATGAATTACCGGAAGAAATAAAAAAAATATCCATTATAAAATATTTTAAAAGAGCACTTGAAGAATTTAAAAAAGTAATAGAATACAAATTGTATAGTTATGTGGAATTATTTGGGACATTATTGGCTCTCATCTATTGTTTTTAATAGTTCACTAGGGTATTTGTATCTGAAATGAAATCAAATTTCACTGTTTTAATAATAATTTAATGTATATATGTACCGATATTTCATTATCTATTTAAATGTTACTGAATGTGAATGTGATACTGAAATCTTTATGTACATATAATGTTCATTGTCTGGCTACATGCTAGTTTAAATCTCAAATTGTTTAAATTTAAAATTTTTTACATACATTTTTTTTTATTTCAATGCGCTAGTGTTATTATTACACTCATAGATATTTATATTAGGTTTCTTATTTGAATAAAGATTATTATTATTATAAAAAAACATATCAGGTCCAATGATAATGTAGAATACTTGATATCCTCATTATCATATCGAACAATGGGTACATAGAGTTTCTTACGGATTATTCTGCTAATAAGCAGTTGCTTATTAGCAAAAGTTGATATAACTATAGTTGAGTACGATGGTTAAATTGAACATATATTTGAATCCTTTGTGGTTGTTGGTACTTATCCTATATTGTGCAAATGACGGATTTCAAAGGTCCAGTGATGTTCACAGTATGGATTGGTCATCCCCTGTCAAAAAAAGAAACTGTTGACAGCAATAAAAATCCAATGAACGTAAAGTATCAGTAAATCCTTTTACAAAAAAACATGACTGAAAGATTCGTCACAAGTCCATGGAAACTCACTTTTCCACTGCAAATTTAGGCTACGTAAGTTTTTTTTAAGTATATGTACAACAGGTCAGAATTCCAGGCATTGTTGAGTTTATTATAAATTATATTGAAATTCTGAAGTAATACTGCGACCACTAAAGACACAAAACACAAAGGGTCACGAAATATTTATCAAGAAAAACATTGAGAATAATATTAACTAGAATAATAATATTAACTATTATTCTGACCTATCAACACTTTCAGTATGACCAAATAATTCCCCTCCAATAACATCATGGAATTCCCCTCTTCTCGAGTATCCCTTCGTCTCAAGTCGGTCCATTTCGTAACCCCCGAACAGTCATCTTGAGAAAATGCTCGGCAGGAACACCTGGTACACATAGGGGCGAAAACCGAACATGACACAGGAGCCGGAACCGTGCGGGATGAAATCGTCATTTCAGTCACCTGCTCCTACAAAATGAGCGGATCAATATTTGCACAGACAACCAGGCTGCACTTGGGGCACTGAAGAGCTCAAAAGTTACATCTAGATTGGTCTGAGAATGCTGTGAAGATTTGAGAAAACTGGCGGAAAGGAATAGATTCACTGTATACTGGGTGTCAGGAAACCCTGACATCGTAAGCAATGAAAATGCTGATGAGTGTTCCAGACACAGTTCATCAACTCCATAGGGCCCCCAGCTGTGGGGGTACCAACATTTTTGGTACGGAACCAGATTGGAAAGTGGCTCTATAAGAAACATAAAGAGTGGTGGGAGAACATCCGGGGACACTCACGAGAAGACAGTTGAGCCTGTTTCACACGGGGAGCTCCCGAGAGAGATGAAGGCTCTTAGCGCCAAAATACAACGAGTTCAATGGAGCTCTCATTGCCGGGAATCCACGTTCCCTCCTCAGAATTCAAAAGGATGAGTGGGGGCTTCCACAAGAGAAGTGGAAACGGCTCTCCTCCCTTTCCTAGTTCAAGCTCCGTTGGCATTTCTGTCGTCGAGTTTGTATTGACGGTAGAGAAGGTATATGGCTCACGTGCCATCCATTCTACGACTGAGCTCAAGGAGCCAGGAAATGAAAATGCTTCCGGTGTGAATGGGCGTTAGGTAAAAGTGATGAACGCTCCCATATAGGAAAGACCTGAAGCTCCCCGTGTAAAAGAGTCTCTATGAAGGGACTGTCCGAGAATAGAGGTGGAGAGAGTCTTGAATTGTCTGTTGAAAGAACACTTGAACAAAATAGGCTATATAACGGAGACCTTAACTGTAGGAAAATCAACAAAGGGACAAATACAACTCGTTACATTTTATGGGAATACGAAGCTTTGGAACCCAGGAGGCAAAGATTTATGAACGACCCAAATTATATTATATAGACAGACAGTCAAGTAGAAAAACCCTATGCTAAGTATGTTCTTCATCTTTCCGGTAGTTTTCTACTTTCGAGTTAGCTTTCATACTATATGTTGCCGTCCCACTAATCCATTAAACCACTGAACACTAAACCGAAACCTGCTCTGCGACTAAAAGCCGGTTGGTTGAGTCGGCGCCTCAGCTTTTGGGATGGGCTCGTTGTTTATTACTTTAACCTCTCGGACACGAGTTTCAATGGACTCGGTTCATTATCTATCGGTGATGTTTATAATCTACAGTGCACGCTACTTTCCTTTCTGCATAGCCTCGAAATCGAAAAAAGCGTACACGGTAGCACCTGAGTAACAGGAAGCTGCGCGCTCGCAAGTCGGTGGTTTGGTGGTAATACGGAATAGTGAAGATTAACTGATTGAAAAATGGTGTTCCTCAGGGAAAGGTCTGGCGACCAATTAGCTGGATACTTCTGGGTTTTTGAATTGAAATCACGAGTTTGAAACGAAATAACGAGTTTCAGTTCAAATCACGAGTTTTAATCACGAATTGAAATAACGATTTTGAGTCATGAATTATTTATGTCTATCATCTATCGGTGATATTTACGAGTAACATTGAATGCTACTTTCTTTTCTATATAGCCTCGAATATGGAATAGTCAGTGAAGCGTAACTGATGGAGTTCTTCAGGGAACGGGCTGAGGATCAGTATGCTGAATATTTCTGTGGTGTTTTCACTCACTTGAAATCAAAAGAGGCCTTGAAATTGAAATCACAATATACAAAAATTCACAATTTGATCAGAAATAATACTATTTTTGCCTGCCTATATGTATGTTGAATATTATGTGCTCTCAGAATGGTCAAACACGTTTAATAACTTCTAATTATTATATGCGAGCGCTTTCGATAGCAAACTGAACTATCATCTTCATGGTTCTACTTAAACTGAACGTTTTATTTTCTTGTTTGTTTTTTTATACGGTTAGATCGTCTTAGTGAATTTGTTACATTTAACCAATTGAAACATGTCACTACAATATACATTAAAATACATTGAATGTGGTCGACTCCTCACTGGAGGTCTTGTAGTGATTTGTTTATTGTATTGAGATGTTTCAATTGTTTAAATGTAATATTCTTTTCGACATGGCCAACCTCACTAACAAACAGTAAGTTTGAGACTTTTCATATTAATTTTTATATTGTATCACCATCATACAAATTTTGTAGCTTTTTCCTTGAAGATGATAATGAATGTTATCGAAATATTGGAATAAGTTGTGTTATAAGAGTGCACTTCCGTTCTGCTGATAACCAAAAGATATTTTCCAAGTTTTGTTCTTAACTAGCAAAGACTGACTGATACACATATACATATCAATTTTTTACAAATCCTTAAATTTACTATGGGGTTTCATTCATTAATTGATATTTTTAAATAGTTTTTTATCTTTATCTATAATTTTCATCATCGTATACAATACATCAGTAATTACTGTGGTTGATTTTAAGACTGAGACATTAGACTTATGGTATGAGAAATAAGATACATAGGTTTTCGAATGAAAATTAGAAAGATATCTTGAGAAAACTGCATCGATTGTTGTTCCATGTCTTGTGGTAGGCTCATTTCGGTTATTATTCATTTCTAGTTCTACTTTATCTTGTAGAAAGTTCACCAAGAGTTGTCCATCTTCGTAGCTCAGAAATGGAGAAATGGAGAGGAATAGTAGACCTTGATCTTTTCTATTATAATAGTGTGAGTGTGGTTTAGTGTGTAGGCTCTAGGCAATGAGATTCAGGGACTCCCTTTACCTGAGAAATTATACTTTTTGTGTAAGCAACCCAAAAATAAATGGAGTCCAGATATACGCAATTAAGCAGACCACTATAGTTTTCGTTTAAGAAATTCGTTTCAATCTAGTTTTGATGTCTAGATTTGTTCCTTTCAAAATATGGATTTCAAACTACATTGACCATGTCCATTCTCATTTCAATAAAGTATTTTTCATTATTCTGTGTCACAGTTGACATTGTCGTGTCTCTTAATGGGGTGTTAATTTTAACGTTAAAACTCAGCTCATCAAGTGGAATACCTATCTAGCTTCAATTCCATTTTGCTGCAGCAATTACTAAATGAACGAAGATCATCTTTCCGTGACATTTCCATTTCTTCAAAATATTTTTTGTCAAGCGCTGCTGAAAAAAAACTGATGTGTTAATAGTGATTATCATGTTGTTTTTTTAACTGAGTTAATTAAAACGATTGAAGCTACTGAAAAATTTACCTCGATTATTGCGCATAACTTGAATAAAAAGTCACCCTCCCTTATTTATTCTTTGCCGCTTAAACAAATATCTTACGTCAGTTGGATTATATTACATGACAATATATGAATAGCCTGCTGAAGGTACGAGCAGTAATGAAAGACAATATTCATCAGGGGAAGCTATTTTTTTTTTTAATTGAAAAACTGCAGAATGAAGAAATACATAGTTTCTCAATGATAAAGAAAGTACTTCTAATTCTGCAGTAGATACTTTATTGCACTTTTGAATAGGTAAAAACAAAAATGAAGCTTAATTTTCCCACAAATTTACGAAAACGTTTCGACTTTGAAGATCTGAAGAGGTAGGTATTGGTGAAATGTTATTTGATGAAAATAAGAGGAACACTTTACAGTTGTGGTAAATGTGGTAAATGAGTAAAATTTTTCGATATGAGTTATTCAAATAGATGAATATAAATATTCAATAATGTCGTTAATGGTTCATTTTTCTCAGGATTACAAATCTCTATGCATTTTGAAGACAAAAGTTTGATCAACTTCTATATCAGAAAGTAAATTGGAAAAGCTAAGGGAAAGTTTATATTTTGTTTTAGGAAATTATGTTATTCATACCAATGTTTAACATTTGCATTTTTAATACTTTAGTGACTATGGAAAAGATCAGCTTAGAGAAATATATTTTGAGAATGTGATAGAACTGGCCTATACTTGATGAAAATCCATGCGTCTTAATCTTCCAGCGTCTTAATCGCTGTAAGCAGCTATTGTATAGCGAAACACGTGTCGCGGTTTTGTAAAGTGTCAAGTGAAAATCACACAATAAACTGTTTTTTGAATACATTAAAGTATATTTTGATTTATGAAAAAATAAAGTAATACAAATTATGAAAATAATATTTAATACGGAAAATATGGTAGGGATATGTGCAATGTGTATGCATTAACAAAGGTAGGTGGTGTATTTTATCAATTACAATGATAATACTTAGAGGCGTATTGAATTCTCATTTTCAAAAACAAACTCAAGATTCTCCCACAGCAGGTGATATAACGAATAATCTTGAAATCTGCAGTTTTGACCTGAAAAAAAAGGAATAGCGGAAATGAGTATGGTGACATTCATCAAATCCGATTCAATATTCAACTTTCGACCTAGTTTTTACCCCTTTCGTCAAACCATTTTCTAAATTTAGGCGTTTTTCCTTCCACTGCATATAACTACACTGTAATGTTGCTAACGAACCTTTTAAATTAATTTGCATTAGTTTTAATTGGCAGTTTGTTTGCGAAAATAGCTGCCTTCCATGACCAGAACAGGAAATTATCGAAGCTAATGTCGATGTTTAGGAACGGTATCATCATTAGTTATATTTATGTGAAGTGTATGTCTCTTTTTACGCCGGTTTTGCCTGTTGGTAGTTTAAATACGAGCCGAAATCTATTTTTATTATCCATTAGCGCTTTCCTGTAAACTGGAAGTTCATAAACTTCCATCACCCCGACCGAACGTCAGAAGTGACTCCTTGGCAGCGTTGTCAAATTGCAAACTGTGACAAACTCAAGTTGGCAGTAATGGGCAGGGCTTCTTGATTTGGTATTGAGTAAATCTCTTTTTGATCTGCAGGAAGGGTCAGTACTTCATAACAAAATTTGTCTTATACGAGTAAAAAAAATAAAGTACTCGTCTCGAACATGTGGTTACGGTTACGGTCTATTTTGAATGCTTAGTTTGTTTGTGAAAGGCATAAAAGTTAGGTGTTTTGCGTGTTCAGCGATTTTCTGCTATCAAAAAATTGATTAAATGATGTGCGCCAAATTTTGTGTAAATTGAATTGAGTGTTCAAAAACATTAGAAATGTTGACAGTGGCATACGGTAATTGTACTCTGCTTCAAAAAACTTGCATCACGATAAGGCATCTGCTGTCATTGCTTGTTCGTGATTTCTTGGCCAAAATTCACACCGTTAGCACGTCTCAGCCACCGTATTCACCAATTTTCGTCCCCTGCGATTTTTTCCTGTTTCCAAAAAGATACCCATGAAAGGACAGCGTTTAGCGACGATTGAGGAGATGAAAATCTAATCACTTGGAGAGCTTGAGGACATACCAAAAAAAGCTGCTTCGAGGATTGAAAGAAAAAGCTGACACAAGTTGATTATATCGGAGAGGACTACTTTGAAGGGGATAAAATATAAATTGATAAATAAATGAATATTTTCTGAGAGAAACGAAAATTTACTTTATTTTTGGACAGACCTCGTCCAGAATAAAAAAATCTTGATTACTCCTCTTCATTTATTTCCTGTTCTTTACCGGTTGGATCATCATTCTGTATTTGTTCCATTTGTTTCATCATTATGTGTTACTCATAAATTATTTTATAACAAGCTTGGGAATACTAATGTCAAGCGATCAACATTCCTCTAATAGTTTCTTTCAATAAAATGCGGTCAGTTTCCTTATCATGGATTTTCTCAAAGCATCAGCCCATTCTATTGAAAATATGAAACAATTCAAAATAATGAAAAAATATTTTCTATCAACGAGAAAAAATCTTTAATCATTCATATCGAGAATACTTTTTTTTCTTCAGTTCCATCCTCATCGATTATTGAGGTATGTATCCTAGAAACCCACCACCCATTTCTTGTATCGAAACCCCACCGAACTAGCCCTCTATCAAGTTCATTATCTAATGAAAATACCTGTTGTGATTTCTATCAGTGATTATGCAAGTGCCAGCGGAATAATTTGTAGCCAGGGGGTAAATATGCTTTATAACTTTGTCGCTAGTTTCTAAACGTGATACAAAAAAATAAACTGGCTACCGTTTTAGTACCAGAACCGCAATAAATCTCTTTTTTTAATACGCTAGCAGGTACCCGGTAAACATAGGCCCAGAGACAGGCACACCAACTGAAAGCATCATGATATAAAAATGTATATCCTAAATGCCCAGGGGGTACATCGAAATTGCCTAGCTGGTAGGGAACAAGACTAACTTCGTCTAGTCACGAGATTGGGCCCGAGTGAAATAAAGCATAAAAACACCCATTGTGTGTGTGGGTTGTTATTAGTGTTGTGTAAATAACATTCGAATATGTGGCAATAAAAAAGAACGATTGTTGTGTGGCCCAAATGAATTGGAAAGTTCATAAATAGTCCGTAATAGCTTTTGTCAACGAACAGAATAAAATTTTTTGATAATTCGGTGAATATTGTCCGATGTTTCCGGGTTTATTAGACGTAAGTGTGTATATAAGACGCTTCGTCTGCAACTGCGGTAGACATTATCAAAGAAGATGCGGCTTTATTAATTCCATCATCAGGGCTCAAACATTAGTTATCCATATCTGAGTCTATGTTTGAGCCCTGATGATGGATTTAATAAAGTCCGATACGTTAGCATAAAACTAAAGTGTTTACGAACATTTTCGATCCCTTTCCCAACCAATACAAAAACCGCATTTGAAAATATTTTGGATCACCAAACCAGGCAAAAAAAACATTATTTTTACCATAAACAATTTGAAAGTCCCAATATGTCCCATGAGTGCTTCAAAAGTTATTCGGGGTCATAGGTTAAAATTTCAGGTTTTTTTGAGTTCTCGAAAACCGTGAGATTTATCAGAAAAATACTTTAGGCGAAAGTTGTAGATCTCAAAATTCTCTACAAAAATGGTTCTCATGATTTTTTTCTGTAAGTATCACCGTTCCTCAGGAACGGAAATTCCTCAGGAAGTTTAGGAAGTCGGAAAATTTCTTGCTTCCTGAGAGTTCTGCCTCTTGGTAGAACTCTTTGGATAATTTTCTACACTGCACAATTTATAATTGTCAAATTCTTATAAAAATTGATACAATTGTCTTTTGAGTATTTAATATAGATAAACTTGGCTTTCACAATAAGTAATTTGGACAAATCGTTTAAAAGTTATCATGATAAGATTAACTTGACGCGTCTACTGTAAGACAACGGGGGTCTATCCCCCCGAGAGGCGGTCTAAACAATAAAGCGCCATCGCCGAGAACACGAGCAGACGCGTGAGGGCAGACGTCGTTTACGGTTGTGTTAGTTTTGCTGATTTTTTTTCGGATAACATAAATCGATTATTGACGCTATTCCTTACTTAGTACTGTTGCAGTTACTGTATTTTTAAAGTAAAAATATAAATCACTAGCTGTTCCCCGCTGCTGCAGCCGAAGCTACTGAACCTATATAGAATATTGAAATAAGCAGGTAGGTTTTTTGTATAGCGTAAATAAGTATCAAGAAATATAATCAGGAATTTTCACCTCCAAGAGTAAAAACTAGGGTATTGAAGATTATACTGAATTTCGTCAGTTTTGAAGTTGGAAACGTGACGTTTTGTTCATTCTCTCTTGATAATATTCTATGAATAGATTAAATTACAAATTTTATTTGTCGGTTTGAGTGACACATCCTATTCTATAGTTTTCTAATATTTTTTTTCACTGAAGTTGGTAGAGACATATTAGTATCAGTATCAATAGATATAAGAACATAGGCTTTCACGGCCGTAGAATGGAACCTGAAGTACCAAAAGTTTCGTCTGCTCCTGCGATAGAAATCATCAGATAGACGGTCCAATAAAATGAAAATTACCAGTTTAAGTCAAGCAAAATATATAAAAATTAATAATTATTAGTTTTCCATAGTTTTCCATTATTTTTCATCAACCAAAGTTGTGTGTGTTTCGGTTTGTGATTGTTTTTTCAAGGACGAAACACAAGCATTTGTTAATAATACCTTCTCCTATCAAAATTATTCCATATAAGAATACATTGTATTTTTTTTTGTTCGTATAATCGACGAATGTCCATAATTTCGTCTAAAAGATATTATATACGGTGTTGTTCCTGAAATAAGAAAGTTTGTAAAATTACTAATCGACGTCTTCTGATGTTTGTTAAAAGTGCCCCCCTCTAGTCATTTTTGAATTCACACCCACTGCAGACGTGACAATATTTTTTTAAAGCTTCATCGGATTTGAAGATTCTACTGTATATTTTTTCTGGTAGAAATTCGACCTACTACCTCCACCAGTCCAGATTCTTTGTCAGTCAATAAATTTTTACACACCAACACGCCTCGGGTCACGGCCCTCAAGACCTTTTTTGGGAGATTGTTGACGTAAATATTTTGCACATACTCACTATATTGAGGCCAATGAAAGCTATTCAATTTGTTTATTCAAATTGTGAAGGACTCGTGTTTTTCTTGGTTTTATTACACCGTCGTTATTTATTTGCATATAAAATTCAAATGCCATAGTCATATTATTTTATTTTCTCTCGTTTATTATCCCCAGTTTCTTCGCATTCTTGCTAAGCTAGTAACAAACATAAATAGTCATTACAGAGTAGGAAGTTGGCCACGTTCGGTAAACATCACGATAAAATAAATCAGTTTTTCAACAATGAGAAATGTCTCTTCCGCCTACAATTCAAATGAAGTGTTCTACTCAACAGGGACATATACCAGTTGTCGTCAAAACAATTCAGATGTTCTTTACTCGAAAATAATGCTGTGAAAGTTTGGACAAATAGACTTGCGCGAGGCTATTTGAAAACTAGCAATTGCGATTTATTCCTACTGATCAAAATGTAACGAAATGACCCATGTTGGGCGCCAAATTTGCAACGGATAAAATTTTCAACGAAATGCTTTAATGAGCTGCAAAAACAAAAGTGCACGGCGCGCAGTCGAAGAGTTTAAAATGGGTTTAAAATATATATAAGAAAAGAATTAGATTAATTAGATCAGTGATACATTCCTCAAACAAAACTCTTGGGCTGAAAAATATTGGCAACACATGTTTCATGAACAGTGTAATACAAGGTTTATCGAATATGAAATGGTCACTGTAATATTTGAAAAAGGACGAGTACATGAATGATATCAATACTAATATTTCTAATACGGAGGGTGCTTTAATCAAAGCTTTCGCAGAAGTTATCAAGGAATTGTGGTCAGAAGATTTATTTGATAGAGCAGTGAACACAGTCTCCTTGAAAAGTCAGATTCAGAATTTTGCCCCTCGATTCATTGGTCATGCGCATCAAGACGTCCAGGAGTTCCTTCGTTGTCTTCATACAGCGGGCATTATACAGCATTCTACAGACATTCTTATACTGTCAGGTGGCACGAATACAATGATTCACACGAGTCACCAATTTCACCAAAATCGCTTGTGAGTGGAGATGCATACATCCTCTTTTATGAAAAGGAGGAAACGATTTCGCACCTTTGAGCGTTTTGAAAAGTTATTTTTCAACTGTTGATTTTAATGTTATAATGAATTATATGTTATTTAATATAGAAAAGAAATTATAATAAACAAAACAGAAAAATGCTTAGGGCGACATCAGTTTATTTTCGCAGATTCAACCTCCAGTTCTTTTGGATTCCATCCTGCTCAATAC
>WOGP01008866.1:0-10999 GCA_015342065.1 Leptinotarsa undecemlineata | reverse complement strand
CTGTGAGTGAGTTATTATATAACCGACCATACTATAGCCTAGAAGAATTCTTCTCTGATAAATTTTGAAGGATATTTCTAAAGTTCTATTTTATAGTTTGACTTACTTTTTAGTAATTTTAAGAATTTCTGTCTGTTCATGTTTTAAATTTGTTTTGTATTTGTGCTGCTATGTTTATATATTTTATTTTTTTATTTTTACTTTTGTGACCATATCCTTACAGGGATATATCAATATTTGCTTTGTCCACAAGATGTTAATCTTTATGACAATAAAGTATATGATGATGATGATGATGATGATGAACCCATTCCCATGCGACAGACCGTAAATGTAATGCATATCAGCCATTTCCTTATTTGTGTATGCTATTTTAATAACAAGTAAATTATTAAAGTAACAAATTAAGAACAGAACAACAACACACAATTAATATTTATTCAATTCCGAAAATTCACAAACTGACATCGTCATACCAATTTGATTGTCACAATCGCTAATAGCGACCTTCTAGATAGATTAGTTTCGTATTTTCGCATTCATGACCATGTATCTCTGTAGTTCTTCGTAAAATATTTTTTTGCTGCGAACTGGTTTATATTGGGCAAAAAAACCAAGAGACATTTTTTGTTCAGAATGAAACAGGCTATCGGAAATAAACATTTTTTAATAGTAAACAAATAGTAAGACAAAAAGTCACATTGGAAATAATATCTGGGTGAGTGTCTTTCTGGTAGTACAAAACATTAGGTTAATTTCAATATTGTAACTTCTCTAGTGCTTGTTAAAAAAATTGTAATACAAATTTTATGTACCCCCTTCAAGGGACTGTATCTTAACAAGGAATGTTGCAATAAAATTTCTTTATATGAGGATTTACCTCCTTAGATGTTTTTTGCTCCTTTGACACAAAACTTTTCTTCGTACCACACATTGAAAACATTCTGTCTGCGGCAAATAGAATATAAGAATTTATTGCAAGAATCTCTAGAGGTTTCGCGAATCCATCTACCTCGAAAACCTTATACTATGCTTTCATCAGATCAAAATTAGAATATATATCCATAATCGGGAATCCATCTCATCAATTGTATACAGAGAAAGTTCAATCAGTACAACGTCGTTTCCTAAAACTTCTCTCCTATAGATCAGACAATATATTTATCCACCAATTGGATTTCCCCATGATACATTGTTAGCTAGACATGCTACGAATAGCTTGAGTTGCCGTCATGATTGTCACTCCACAATTTTTCTTTTTAAATTGATCAATAATTTAATTATTGACACACATATTCTGCAAAAACTGAATTTTAATACACCTAGACCAACCTCTTGAGCGGTTGATCCTTTTTATCTACCAATACCACGTACAAATATTCTGAAACTTTCACCTCTGCATAAAATGCGTGTCAAATGCAATGCTGAAAGTTGCCAGCTCGACATTTTATACTGTTCCATCTCTGAGATAAGGTCTTTTTACTTCAGCTAATTCCATATGCATTGTTTTAATCTTATAACTTATTCTAATTGAATTATATTGTAATTTGACTTATATCCCTGTTCTGCATTTGGGTGTAATCTGTAGAACAGTGTATAAATAAATGAAATTAGTTTCGTGTTCTGGGTAGGCACTGTTAATAACTCCTCGAGCCACCTCGGGAGCATAATGACTATTCGCAGTCCGTCAGCCATGTAATGTTGCAGAATCATCCCAGCTTCAACTGGATAAATTATCTCGAGAAAAATATCTGGTCGAGGTTGGGATCGAACTGGAACAAAACTTTCTAAACAACCCCTTTATGATAAAATCTTCAGCAATTCAGAAGCCCACAGCTTTTCAACTGTGATCGGAGTCCCTTCATTTACTAGTTTTGAAAAGTGGTCAACCCCGTAGAATACATTTCAATGTTCCTTTCTCAAACTTCAACCCACTATACTTTCCATTCATGATATCCTAGAGCGAGGAGAGGAGACTATCTTATACAATGATGACAACGTAACTTTCCAATTCCTGGAACTTTTAGGATGGTGGTATGCCTTAAAGACCCGGAACAACAATTGATGATGTTTGTTTGTAATTCTGAAGCTCTGGATCTGTATTTGACATAATTATCGACATTACTTGAACTCACTTTACATGTATTTCTTCATTTGAAAAAATGTTTTTTCAACACGCGCACTTGCTGCTTTATTTGTAACCCTCCTATGTGCGTCTGCTGCCTTGGGTATGGTAGCTGATTTTCAAGCTCCCTCTCCAAGATAAAAAAATATCAATGGTCATTTTTATAATTTGAAAAAACAAAAAGCACGCTTTTAAAGAACATTGAACTGAAAAGTTGAAAATATTTTTTTTAATGAGCTTGAAACAATAACGAACGAAAAATACTGGTATTATTGTGAAAAAAGCGTGGGCGTTTTGTGCCATATTTTTTGTGTATCAAGCGCCCGTCGCTTTTTTCACAATAATACTAGTATTTTTCGTTCGTTATTGTTTTTAGCATATTTAAAAAACTTTTTTTTAACTTTTTAGTTCGATGTTCTTTGAAAGCGTGTTTTTTAGTTTTTGAAACTCACGAAGTGTGCCAGAAATTTTTATATTCTGAAGAGAAATAACTCAGAGGTCTTTCAATATATATGTAGCAGGACTCGAGAATATGAGGATACACAGTTCAGTCAAGTCAATCATTGGGTATCTTGGCGACATTGGATTCTTTCTCTTTTGGATAGAACCAGATTTTTCCTTTTCAATGAGGTATCATAAGTTATTCCTTATTTTTTCCTCGGCTTTTCAAATGATCCAAACTCGGTGAGATTTTATTCTAATTACTTGAACATAGTTCGATGGGATTGTCGTCTCTCGGGATATAAGTTCAAATACATTTTCGATGCCCTTATACTCTTTCTATCGTATTTGTAATAAATATGTATGATATCTCTTTTTTATTAATTCGTGGAAGCCATTTTATTCCAAAAATGCAATGAGTTGTACAGTAACAAAGTGTCATTGAGTGTAACAAATTGAAAGTCAAATTTAGAAACATCAAAGTCAAAGCCTGAGAATTAATTTTTTTCTCCAATTTCTCGAAAAAGAATGATAACTTATAATACATTATTGAAAAAGAAAAATCTTCAAACGCAGAAAGAATCCAATGTAGCGCCTATTGTTTCAAAGATAGAAAGGATTGAAAATAGGAAACCCTATACTTCGTTTAGCGCCGATATCTTGCCTGTTATCATTCTCTGCACTATTTCATGAATGTAATTGCATGCATTCTAATTCCAAGGAATCATCAATAATATTATTACTATGTTATAAATGATGGTATCAGTAGTAATGAGACTGATCAGTGATTGATGAAACTTCTCCAGGCAATACAAGAAACAAGCCCAACCGCTCTGCTATCGCCGAAGAAAGGCAGCTTTTCCCTCGAGGACAGAGAAGAGCGACATTAGTCCACGTCCAAGTTCACGTCACGTGCTTAATCAAACTGCTCCTATTAATCAATGAGGCCAGTAGCGACCCTTGACATAATATTACATTATAAGTTAATAATAAGTCACAGCCAGAATACCAAATCCCCCGGTATCATTTATTTGCGGAACGAGAGAACTTTACGCCACAGTGAACATTCTCTTTCCATTTCGGAAAGTTTTTTCATTTCTTTTCTTCGGATGGGTAATGAATTTGAGGCATGCCGAAAATATATAAGTTTGACGACATGTTAGTGAGAATACGTTCCTTTTGAGTAACCTCTCGGGAAATATTTTATTTGCAAAATATGTGGGATGAAGAATGTGTGCATTCAAAAACGGTTTTCAATTTCATGAACAGTGAAATTCTGAGTTCTCTTTTTTTGACTATGAAGTGCCAAAATTGAACTGAAATATTTGACAGAAAGCGCTTTTTTGTTTTCAATCCGGTTTAGGATTTCTTAGTGATGAACCACAAAATGGAATAAAGTATTTGACAGAAAGCCTGTTTGTGTCTTTAATCCGATTTAGGATTTTTTTGTGATCGAATATACCGCAATAAGAATCATTCTCATCGTTCTCTGTTAACAGAGTTCTTCACAGCTATCGCTATTAATACTGAGGATTCGCTTCATTTTATTTCATTTCAATTTCCAAAAATGGGTCGTGCCAGATCTTGACAAAAAAAATTAAAAGCTAACGTATGTGTTTTTGTAACAAATGTACTTTTTTCTTGAACGATAATGTCAAAATATGCGATATTCGTCAGAATTAAATCCACATTCATTTAATAAATTGTGAGCCGTCACCGGATGCCTGGCAGATGTGAAACATCTATAATAATATTTGTGACCACTGTGATGATTGTTCGACACTGGAATATTTATTAAAAATATGTTTACTTTGTAGTAAATGTACAAGAGGTAGCAACACGTACGAAATATAACTTTCGGATGTCAAAGTCCTTTTTTAAAAATTAAATTTTATTGACAAAATAGATGTTAACAATGTGAGAGCAAAATTATAACTGAACTATAAAAGTATTCTTCCCATAAAGATAAGATTGCTTGCACATCAGTTTCTCAGAATCGCGAGATTCTGCTTCAGCACGGTCAGCGGTTCACATGGGAACGGGCGATATAATTCTCGTGAACTTTTTTCGTAACTTCCACAGATAATATGTACCGTGGATACGTTGTGGTAAATGTTGATAATTTTTTGTTCTTCTGAGCTGTATACAAATAAGTTGCAGGCTATGAAACGGTTTTCAAAGGATATTCTAATTTGTAATTGAACATGAATATCAGAATATCGAATTAGTGCAATATCTGGTTGCCATATAACTTTAACAAGTTTATTTATATCATAACTGACAACAACCAAATAGAAATAGAAGAAACGATGATACCAATACTCAGTTTTGTTTAACAGGAATTATAAAAAGCAAATTTTGGTTAGTTGCTGAAATGAATGTATCCAAAAGAATTGAAAAATAATATAGAAATACACAAAGAGAAACTGAAAAACAAAACCGGTTTCGAGGTGTTACCGGTCTGTTGGTGATCTACTCAAATAATTTTAAAAGTGATCCTACTGCTGGATTAACGAGAAACATTTGCGAGACTAACTTCAGTGAGATATTCTGCATGAATGTCTGTCGAATATAATTCAATTTCCAGCGTGGCATTAGCCGGGGAAGTAGTTGTTTTCCAGCTGGCATTTACGATAACCTACGGTGTAGGTGAATAGATATATATTTTGAACCGCTTCGTTTTTCGAATAATGGAGTGTTGAAGTTGTAATGAAAAAGTGGCCCCCAAAATAATTCGCCAATTATCTTCAAATTTGTTGAGTTTGATGGTAGTAATGAATGTCTTCTTCATAAGTATTCAGATTTGAAATTGTCGTGTGGTGGCAGAAAGATACATGATTGATATTTGTCGTTTGGTGGCAGAAAGATACATGATTGATATTTATGGCAAAAACCACTGTGTACCACTAAATAGTTTTTTTCAAGTTGGATATCAGTATCAGATTGAACAATTGTAATTATAACTTTCTGAACTGGTGAGTTTTTGTTGTATCGTGGTTAGTTCTGTAAAAAATAAAATAAAAAGTTATTATCTGCAGGCTCTTCAGCCATGAAGCAATGATCTGAAATGCCTTTTCTCAAATTTCATGGTAATTACATAAGAGCTGAAAAAAAACTGAAGTAAACCTCCACGCCTATCTCAAACCTTTCTGGATATTTTAACTTTTTTTTAGAAAACTGAGCACGATAGGACAAAAACTCACGATTCAAGAAAGTTTTAATGACAATTGGTGAATCTGATGTCGAAGTCTTCTTTCTTTGTATCTGTAGAGAAGGGAGGGTGAGTGTAAGCTCACATCACTTAGGCCACATGTGGCCCATTGTACATCTTCCCGAGGAGTTGTCCTCCTGTCCTTTCCAGGAAGGAGGACAGGTCACTGGGAGACATTTCCTTTATATCGGCCGGTGTAGGCCAAGACTCGCCGAACTCACACTCTCTTATTGACGATAACTCCGGGCATATGATACTCACAGTCTCACACATCCTACATAAAGGAGTGTCCACTAGCCCCATATTATGGAGGTGTTTCCTTCGTTGACAGTGGTCAGTCAGAAATCCTACTGTTAAGCGTAGATTTTTCCTGGTCATCGCCAGATATTTCTTCGACGCCAGCTTCTCAGGGTCGCCCAGGGTGATCCTGGCAAAATTGCATCTTTTGATTCCATCCCATCTCTTTAGGAATTGAGCATGGGTGTAACATTTGGTTAGTTCCGCAATTGACAAAGTTATCAGACCGTAGGTGCCACTGGGTCCTAAAGTTCCTAGTCAAAGTCTTGTTTGAAAAATCCACTGTTACACAATGACATTCAACATAAATATCAGTCAGGTAACCTTCATTCCTGCTGTCAAACGTAACAAGTTTGATCATGAACAGCAGAATATAAAAATAATCGCCCACTTTCCGAAATCGAAGTCATCACTTAAGTTACACCTTGTATATGTTTTGATTATAAATAATAAATGAATTTTAAACATTATTCATGGAAAATTAAAAAATAATGGTTTTTTGAAGAAGTGTCTTTTTGACAGTACAAAAATATCGATCCATATTTTTGCTGATAGCAACGGCTTCTCAGTCGGGTGAGAAAATCGTTAGAAATTTAGTGTATTCATTTGGCAACTCATGAGAGAACTTAATATTGGAGAATTTTATAGATGTAACGAAATACTATCACACTGAAATGCATTGCTGTGGGACACAACTTTGAAGGTGCACAGAGCTGACATGCGATACTAATCTGTTGAAACGGTTGACCGGATTACATGTGTCGATTATATCGGTTCCCTGGCTTGTCGGTATGAATCAGCATTTACCTGGATTAACAAGAACATTTCTGGCGTATTACCGAAGTTCGTGAGGTAAATACCAATGTCGGTGCCTTTCTGAAAAGAGTAAACATTTTTCGTGAAATACTTTCATTTACTCAAATATGTATGAGCTAATACATATTTCCGATGACTCCAAAATTGTGAAGACATATAAACGAATGAACTACATTTGTGCATGCTTGTGAATATAATTCATTTGCTGAAACACTTTTCTCTCATCAAAACAAAAATGTTGTCTCTCGTCGCGCGTTTCACTAACCGTGTTAGTATCATAAGGGGATGACTAAAACTACTCCTTACAAGCTACGATAATGTTTTCATATGCATCTAGAGTCTCTAGACGAATCATTACTTTGTATAATAAGAGTTATCAAATTAGTTTCTAGTATTTTCTTTTCGTTCCTATTGTTATTTATCATCTGAGTACCTAATACTTAAACTTTCGAAGGCATCTAAAAACTTTATATCATGTATCGCTGTCAACAATTTCAAGCATTCTTGACTTATTCTGTGGCCGTTCTCTAGAACATGTTGAGCAACTGGACTTATCTACTATATGAAATCGAACTTGTAGAACTTGTTCCTTGTAGCATGCTATTATAGTCCAGTTAGTGTGACGAAATAGTATATTACGTACCAAGTTAGGAATCACAGGTTAAAAGGTTAGACCTCGTTAATCCTTAGCTTGCACAAGTTTCGCAACTTCTGAGAGTTGTCGTTCGTATGGGGGCGACAGCTGATTAACGTAAGAACAGATTTTAAACAAATTTTATACAGAAACAGAATTGAGATAAGAAGCCAGTTACCCACGAGCGAAAAATTCTAAGCACGAGGCGTTAGCCAAGTGCGATAATTCGCGAGTGAACGAAATTTGCCTTATCCTCGAGGTGCCTACTATACTTTTTCTACGACTGACCGTAGACAGGAATGGTACAATATATTTGTTTGCGATTATGACTTTGAGTAATAAACTCATTCAGTCAGTCAGTCATAACTGACACCCGTTACCGCTGAGCTACTCTGGCGTTTACCAATGTGATGTCTGATTGTGATATGAGTAATAAACATACTTGATATTCTTGTGAGTGAATAGACACATTTGAAGAATTTTAAATAATATAATATTGTCAAATACAAATGCGAACAGATATTTTTTGGTCTGTAAAATATTTTCAAGTTCTTTTGCTTTACTGTCATAGTTCATGGAATTGACGGCAGTATGCTTTGCTTTAGAGACGTCTGGCAAATTAAATAAGGCTGGTGAGGTTGAATGATTTAGTTTTAACCTTTATGTTGTGTTTCAACATTACAGAAATTGTTGCAAAAATTTCATGAAAAATTGATAGAAGGAAAAAGAAAAAAGTTCTTTCTTTCCTTGATCTACACATCCATGTATAGAGTTACTTAGTTTCAAATTGATTACTTCCTTCCCTTCTTTGGAAGATTCCCTCGTCCCTTTTTTTGTATCAAGATGGAGTAGTAGAAAGCCAAAAACTTTCTTTCCCCTAAATTATTCACTCCTAAAAATATAACCCCTTTAATTCAGGAAATGAAGAGTTGTGTTAACTTCAAAAATGAATATTTGCCATCTGGAGCTCCCTTTATAAATTGATTTATTTGTTCAGTGGTAAGCGACGACGATATCTTTAGTTACCAACCATCAGATTTGCGTTATAGAGAGGCATGTAATTTGGGTTATTTGCCGATGTCCACATTTTTCTTGATATTCAGGGCACTTCTCAGGCACTGCCCAGAGCTTTTGCTAAATCTTTGAAATAAACGAGAAGAACTTTTTTGGAAAATTATTCATAATAATATTCACTTGCTGGGTAATATCTCGTGGGGTAGCACAAATTCCTCGATCATTATCACTCATTATGAATTATTACGAGATACTGAATGACTCCTTATAACTGAAACAAATGGTTGTTGAATCCCGGATATAATTTGATTCATTGCCAACCCACAAACTGTTAAACAATAAATTTACTGAAACATGATATTTATTTCATTTTTACAAAAAATTTGGAGAGAAAACTCACTGATTTTGACTTTTGGACAATTAAGTGTATTCATGAGATAATATTTATCAGAGTGAACATCACTTATTTCATCTTTTTTTTTTATTTCTAACGGAAGTGGCCTTCATTTAGAATACATGTGCTGTCAAACACGTGTAGGGTTTTTCCAACTACTTACTGTAGAATCATTTTATTTATTTTCTACATTTTTATTACAGAATTAACTCAACATAACTCCATTATCGCGCAGGCGTTCAAACTATCTACCTGCTTGGGTTTTTTATGTTAATTATTTTATTTTTATTATTAGATACTTATCACTTTTGTATTTTTCCATTGCATATCATTGAAATGCTCTCTTCTCTCGAAACGAAAGTTTACTGCCAAAAAACAAATGGTTATTTAGAACCCATGCACAAAGAATATTTTGAGTAGGTACTCATTGTTAACACTTTTATGGGTTAAGACAAAAAATTCGGGCACAAGTGGTTGATCTTTTCTTACTAAATTTATAACTCAACCTTTTGTCAGAGATAAAGTTACTTCCAACACATTTCTTAGCCGAGGCATTCATTCAGTTCTGAGATTTCGGCCGAGAACTATTACTTGTTCCTCAGAGAACTAAACCCGCTCTAGAGTCTCCTTGCTGATTGAGAAAAGACTTAGCGTTAGTACCTCGAGCTTACCCTGTAATTTTCTTTTTTCGTGTTATTTTTGTCATTGTGTTTTGTGCTAATAAATTTTATCGTTGCGTAAGCCGAATATTAATTCACCTATCACCAGTCCCGACACACGTAATCATTAGTTTAATATGGAGGAAGTAGAAAAATAATTTATCGTAGTCCTACAGTTGCATTCGTGAGTAATAGTATATTATATAGTATATAGTAGTAGTATATTCATCAATTTCCAAACCGTTATTGACGTTTCTCATAACTAGAACATCCAATTTACAATTTCTTACGTGAACTATTCCGTACCACCATGACGTTTTCCAATATATAATTGTTGTCCTGTTATCTGCAACGTAGTTTTTATTCTAGTTCACAAGTTGAAATTCGTCTTCAACCAGCATAAGCTTCTAAAAATATGAGCGACTGCTCATAAGATTCGGATAACGTGTAGAAAATTGGGCTCATTGATTCTACAGCACACATAATTTCATTCATATATCGACGATTTCTTTAAGTAAAGTTTTTTCGAAAATTTCTCTCTGCTCAATTTGAAAACAGCGATTTATAAAAGAGATATTTGAAAGCAATCATATGTCTAGTATTATGTGCTTTCAAATAATTGACTTTTTTTCTGTACCTACTAAAAATGAGACTGTGCTCAAAATTAAAAACTTCAACAGCCTTTGGACTGTATGCTTTTGTTCGAAACACCCTGTGTAAATGACCCGTGACTAGTTAAATCCATTATGTCATCCCACAGTCAATAATTTGTTATCTATTCATACATTTTTCTGACTGAACATTCTTTCAAATTCACTGCTGGGGACAATCCTCTTTTCACAAACTAGTCATAAATAAAATTTCTTCACGAATAAAAATTTGATATGGTACATAAAAATGCAGAACCTATAGTAGCAGGTCGGCAGCATACTGAGGAAATGATTCAATAAAATTTTGGAGTGATGGGAACCCCAACTTTATATTTTTTTGATGTTATCTTAGAAACAATTGTCAGTGGTATGCAATAGAACAAAAAAACAATAAACAACTGAATGAAGTACTAGCCTGAGAATAATGAAAATTTTGAGATATTTTCAATACAATTTTTGAAAGCCTAACGTACTGAGCCCATCCTGTAAATAGAAATCAATTACAAAGGACCACATACATGAGGGAATTTATTAACTTCATGAGTTACTAGGCCAAGATTTTTTAGTACATTAACTGTAAAATTCAAGCGTTTGCATTTGTTAACACTATTTTCTGAAAGTAAAATAACAAAGCCGAATGTCTAGTTTTCTGACATGATATTCATCCGTTCTGGCAAACGGTACAAATACAAATTGTTGTTTATACAGTGTGACCCATTTAAAATAGAACCACCCCTGTAGAATGTGCATTTTTCAAT
>WOGP01008865.1:0-10999 GCA_015342065.1 Leptinotarsa undecemlineata | reverse complement strand
GGAATTTTCGGAAGCTTCTCTGATTTTTGCAGTTCGTATTTTTTAAATTAAAATCGTTGTGAGAGCTACCAGAATTGCCTCCGCGAGCTACCGGTTGTCGCGATCGACAGGTTGGCGACCACTGCTTTATTGGTTAATCTTGATAGAGCCACATATAATTGGCCCGGTACCGCCGCAACCGCTATGTCCCTGCATTTTATTTTCAAAATATTACATGCTATAAGATGGAAAAGATAGGATAAAGGGTATATTAAAGATGATTTTATAAACGCTATTTTTCCCCGCGGCCGGAGTTTTAGTTTGAATATTTAAAACACTTTTTTATTGCACATCTGGAATGTAAAATGAAAATGTACCGGTATGGAGAAACAGTGATGAAAAAATAATTTTGTTTTATGGACGCACCGATTTCCCCCGCGGCTGGCGCCCCAGTTGATATATTTCAAAATACTTTTTTATTGCACATCTCCGCTATAAAAAGAACCTACATATAAAATTTCATGCTCCAAAAATGTACCGATATGGACCAACAGTGATTAATAAGTAACGTTATTTTATGAACGCGCCTTTTTCCCTTGCCACTCCCAGCTTCCCAGTTGGAATTGTGACAAGTTCAAGAATCAACTGTCTTTAACAAATTTATTTCCAACTATATTTCACTAATCACAAATTACTTTATTTACAACACTGAGCAACTAACGCTTGATTTACTTTCTGAACTGACCTCTTGGGTCGGGAAGCCGGGCTTACCTATATAATGTAATGGTCCCGTCTGTCGTTTCGGTACTCGACTAGAGTTTTCCCGACTGCATTCTTTCGCGGCCATATCATGTGTTTGTTCTCTAAGTCGGCCGGCATATCGGTCAGGGGCGGCTTCAGATTCGTTACAGTATGTTTAAAAATTCTTTATTATTGCACATCTATAATTTCAGCTTCCTTCAGCATTTATAAGCATAGAAGATTTGAATAAATGCTGATGAAACTGAATGTGTGGAATATTGAAGGATGACTGGTAATTTATCTGTTTTGTATATTTATTTTCACGAGAAGAGTTCGATCCTTTTCGAAGTTCAACATGACATACATCGGAACTATCAAAAAACTCATTTGGAGCACATCATTCTTTTGAAATGAACTTCCCGAAACATGTTCTCCAAGTGAATATAATCTAACTGAAGCGATTAAATGCCAAGGTGAATTGCTGCTTCTTATATCATATTTATTTAGGTTTCAGAAATAAGTTCCAACATACATCGCGTATTTCTAACATACCTACAGCCTTTGGGGGAATCAAGTGTGCCAAGCAGTCTAGCCCGAGTTTCTACCTACCTATTTTAATTCATTGGTAATTTTATCACGTAAAGAGTATTTTTTGTTCCGTCAACTTTATCTTTGGATACTTCTCATTTTCTATCGTTAGTTTCACCACCTTTCTCGTGCTTTGTACAATAACATCCTGTACATAGTATTTGGATAACGATAAATTCACGACAAACACCTTGAGATTAGATAAGCCTGATAAATTATTTAGGTATGATTAATAAAAGGTATCGTCAATCAGTAGAAATACTGTCATGCTTCGAATAGCATTTGTTTTGGTTTACTTTTCGCTCATTACTAGTAAGTAAAATTTAAAGTACACACCTTTTCATCAATCCCTGTGAGCCGTTTTGATTATTTCCAGGTCAAGATACGATTAACGATGACTGCAAGAAAAATGTGAAGGATGCATTCGATAGAGTGAATAATTCATTTGTTGTTCCTTCGAATTTTTCATTTCCTTCACCTTTTAACGAAATTAATGAACTACTCAAACGGTTGAATATACTCTTGAAGAACGTCGGGAATTTCGATGAGTTGAGGGAAAATCAGAAGTCGATAGAAATAAACATTCTTGATGCGAATCAAACGGATCAACTAAAAAGGGGGATTGACTTATTGAAATTGATTTATAACAAACTCGAAATTGTGAAAACCTCGAGAAACAAAGTGAATCAGGCATGTCAAACAGCCAGAGATGAGTATAATATGATGATGTGAGTATAATATACGATAAAAGGCATAATTGAGACCAATTTTCTTTTAGGAACGAATTTGATGATATTGAAAAACAAGGATTTGAAGTTAGTAAAAGTATTTGTGAGTATAGTTACTTCATTTGTAAAAAATCTAACTTAATGTTGTACTTATTACTTGTTAACACCAAAAACTTGCTGTAGAATTTGATATCTGGAAGTTTTCATCATTTTTTTATAGAAATATCGATAGAAATAGATGACATTGAATATTTGAAATGGGGATATCCGTCAATATTTACTTTGATTAAATTGATATAGGTATCTGAATAGAAACTGAACAAAATAATATTTTTCAGCTAACATCTCCACAGAATTTGATAAAATCAAAGAGAGAAGTCAATCAGTCAGAGGTTCCCTTTACAACCTAAAAATTCCTGAGGTCTCTGCCACAAAGTACCTCTGTGGTAAGCTGTTGAATGGAACCATTCAAGAGATTATCATTACTGCACGAATATTCAAGAAACAATTGATACAGAAGAAGGGTATGTACGAGTAAGTGAGCTAATGATGAAAACATCTTAGGACCTTCAAGAACTCTTGATAGTAGGAAATATTGAAACAAGTATACAGGGTGGGTTTTCGAAAACTTCCGCAAAAGAACTCGCATAAATCTAAAAAACCCTCGAGTTTGTAAGTTTTGACCCGAAAGCCATTCAACCCTCTCCAAATAATACAGGTTATTTTATTACATACATTTTGAAGAACTTGCGGTGTCAAGTTTGTTTTCAGGTTCTGACATGGAATGTTTCTAGGGTAATTTTGATAGGATCACTTCTTATCCAACAGTGAGCTCTGAAGTAGACTCTGTAATGTACGAGATCTGTAAAAAAATAAAGTCAATGTTCAAATTTCGCGGGCTACATACATTCGTTCAGAGAATTTTTTATTTTGGTATACTCGTCTCGAACATATGTTCACAGCTTGAGCGGTTGAGCACGTTTAGTTTGTTGTTGAGAGGCATAAAACTCAAAAGTGTTGTGCTTAAAACACTTGAAATGGTTGACAGTGGCATACGGTGATTGTTTTCTGAGTCAGACTGCTTCAAGTGTTATGAGGTTCTCACAGAAGGTCGAGAAATGTGAACGACGACGCTCGCCCTGAACGCCCCAGCACATCAACGACTGATGAAAATATTGAGAGAGTGAAGCAAATTGTTATGGCGGATCGTCGAATCACTATTAGAGAGTTGCTGAGGATGTCAACATATCGGTTGGCTAATTCTATTCAATTTTTTCGGAATTATTGAGCATGACGCGTGTGGCAGCGAATTTGCGTCAAAAATGGTAAATTGTTATGACGTCGAAATCAAAGTCCAATTGTCCCAATGGAAGATCCTACGAGAGTCAAGACCAAAAAAATTCACGCCAAGTACGATGAAATGTCAAAGTTTTGTTCAATTTTTTTTTCGATTACCGTGGCGTAGTGCATCAGAAGTTCTTGCCAATAAGGAGTTTTATCTTGAAAGTATGCACCGTAATACGATAAAAAACGTCCGGTGTTCTGGTGGAATAATTCATGGCTTTTGCCTACTCGTCATTGTTTGTTCATGATTTTTTTGTCAAAAACAATACAGTAATCATGCCTATAAGCCATGCCATGCCAAGCCTATAATTGGTGAATTTCACCAGATTTGCTCCCCTGCGACTTTTATGTCCTCAGGGTTGAACAGACCTATGAAAGGAAGGTGCTTTGCGACAATTGAGGAGATAGAAACCGAATCGTTGAGAGAGTTCAAGGACATACCAATAAATGCAAATCAGAACTGCTTTGAGCATTGTAAAAAACGCTGGCATAAATGTATTATATTTGAGAGGAACTACTTTGAAGGGTACAAAATAGAAATTTATGAATAAATTAAACAGAACTCGTAGTCCTCAAAACTGTCCAAGACAACAACAACCGAATGTTTGGAATAGGACCTTTGTCACTACTCAAAGATGTTTTCTTTATTTTTCGATTTCTAAACATCTCAAACAAACAACAATTTTACAGGTTTTTCAGAGACATTACTTAGACTTTTCTGGTCTACGAAACCGATTATATCAAAAATGGTCCTTGAAACTCGGTATTATATTGAGCTTAGTATGACCCACGTCCTTTTTGTCGCAGTCGTCAAAATTTCCTTATGAATTTTATATACTCATCGACAAAGTTTGAAGCATATTCATCCGTTACATTCAGTTATTTACTTATTTTTTTGCCATTTTGACATTGAGAAAATTTTTCAAGCTATTGATTTATGAAAAATTTGCATAAAAAACAAAAACAAGAAAGGATGATTACAACGAAAATTTTGGGAACTACGAAATAAATTGTGAGTATTGCAGAAAAGTGTGTGGGTCGAACTGAGCGTTTCAAGAAAAAAAATTTCACAAATTCAGTATTATAGACCAGAGAAGTCTGGTGTCTCCTTGACAAACGACTACAAAATAAATGAGAAACCCTTGAAGTTTTTGAGACCGTTAGAGGCTGTTAGTCACCTTAGATAGTTTGGGAATCGGAATATGTGGAAAGGTGTCTATGAACAGTAACAAAGGTCACATACCAATCACCCCTTGTTAACTCTCTCACATAACTACAAGTAAAAACCCAGGGAATATATGTATAGTCAGTTATTAGTCATTAATATTTCCATTACGATACAACAAACTAACAAACTAGCTAATATAAGAATCTCATTTAGTTTTTGTAAACTACTGATGATGCTAAATCAGTTATCGAAACGTGAGTCGAGTGTTTGTATTCTGGTGTGAGGCATCTATACTTATGGTAAGAGCACATCCAGCTGTTCTGTATAATTTATTTAAAATTGAGTAGGTAAATTTAACTTTGAAGAACACTGTTTTACAGTTGATGTATATAAACTCTTTTACAAACTTCAAATCTCTTTTAGGGGAAACATTTGTAATTTAGTTTTGTTACTTTTCTTCACAATCAATCACATGTAGGATGATACATTGGTCGATCTGTACCTATAAATACCACTCTCTATTTCGTTCATTATCGAGCAGCTGGCCGGCTAACGAACGGCAAAAAGTCTCAATATTTACAGTTCACTTCTAGCGTAGGACCTCAGAAAAGGGCATCAAATATCTGAAATGTAAGAAATGTTACCGATAATTACATTTCAGATTCCTTTTATTGTTCATAGTTTCTGGAGGAAAATTGGCCCGTACATTTGTATACAAACTCATATATTTCTATGCAGAAACTAGTGCACCCCGCATATAATCAGTCCATGTGCGTCATGGATAAAATCTCCATAGCGAATTAATTTTTGCTTTCACATACTTCAGCTAATAATCACCAGATGGCTGTTTAGGCGTTGAAAATATTTCTTTAAATGTTGTTAGTACAAGAAATACAGCACAACATTTTCTTGAGCTTGACATTTGAACTGTTCGTTAGAATTAGATAAAGCTAAATTTGTTTTGAGACTCATTTAAAAATGTCTGTCAACTGCTTGCAATTTGGCTCAATATTTTGAATAGTCATCCTACAAACTTACAAGTATTTGATTCAGAAAAAAAAGGATTTTGATTTGACAACAAACTATGCAGTCAAGTCATATAAGGAAACTCACCCAATTCCAGGAGACTAAGAAAACATTATAAAACGTAGACATATTTGGGCCAACCTAGTTTGAAGATTTTTAATTTTTCGAAAAATAAAGGTGTAAATATATTGTACAAAACCAGTATATTCTTGAGCACGCATATTGAAAATGATAAAGATAAAACAAGAAAGACGAGAGTTTGTTGTCAAATAGATCAGTAGCTTATAAATTGTTTTGTGATTCATGCCGATGTTTACATAGGTCAAACTAGAAGAACATTTGATGGGCATCTCAAAGAACACAGGAATAGTTTCTAGATTGGAAAAATGAATTGAAAGTATGCTACTCACTTCGTTACAGAAGGACATGAGTTTAACTATGATTTCAAAACTCGTTTATTTCTAGAGCTTTGAATATTGACCTTCTGAAAAGTATGGAAACCAGAAACCGAAGTAAAACAGTTTTATTTTTATAGAAATTATGAAGCCATTGCTTCCTCAAAATAAACTCTATCCATGAATTTTCCTGAATGAAGCCAAATGTTGATTATTTTTAGTGGTATAATTTAATACTGTGTTGAAATTTTTTCTTAGTCAACTGTATCAGATTCTCTGATTCGTAGACTTGAATAACTGCAATTTTAGACCAATCAATATGAATACTAAACTTTTATTTTCAGAACAAGTTTTGTTGAAATTGAAAGACATCAAAGAAAATATTGGTGTATTCAAAGAACCAAATTATGTACCGCAGTCTATTTTGAAAGGTGGAGATGAAAATACTGTAAAGAAACTTCAACAAGAGGTGATTGATTTGAAGAACAGAATAAATAAGGTAGGGGTTAAAAATTTCAAATTCTGGATTCATGGAAATTTGTAGACCATGTTCATCAGAAACCTATTTCGAAAATTAGACGAAACAATTTAGACGATATTTTTGCTATATATGTCAATTTCAGGTAATGTGAATTAATCAAAATAATAATTATAAACTGAATACTGAAATAACCATTTTTGAGCATCAATCATATCTAAAGTTAAATTCTTTCAAATTATAATTTTGTTAATATTTGCTATAATATATTTTATAATTTCGTAAGTTTGTTGTATCAGCAGGATGCTCAAAATCTTCTATTATATAAAACAAAGTCACAAAATTGAAGAATTGTCCCCCCACCATACTCCTCATAAAACGAGCTATATAATCACTTCAAGAAAATGAAGATTCACAAATTGACTTTATGTGAACTTCAAGTTGCATATCAAGATCTGAATCCCCTTTACTAAAAATATTCTCTCTAACTATTGACAATCCCAATAGAACGAATCATCCTCAAACTTATCCGGCATCAAGTCATCGGTTCTACCATGGAAGAACATACTTAAAAAAAGGCAAAAACAAGTAGGTAATCTTATTACGACTTCGACTGAGTCATATACGCGCATGTTAGGAGAAAATTGTAATATTGACAACCTCTTAGCTTTTTTAAAACACATTAATATGTTACATGAAATATAGCACTATCATATCTTAATCACTGAACTTACGCTAATAACCATACGTGGTTGAAGCGTCTTTGTTTGAATGAAAAAGTCGCAAAATCATGTTAATTATATTTAAAAAGACTAGTTCAACTTTCATGATTTTCCATTTATTGGATTAATATCCGCCCAGAAAAGCAGAATAACTATATCAAAACAGGTGAAACATTGAGAAAAATTGACGACACGATCACGTTGTAATGTCATAATAGAAGTAGAATTAACAATATAGATTGCGCATCAATCCACCACACATGAAGAAAACATCTCACAAGAGAAATGACGTGTTCAGTGTTGCTAGGTGTACCATTTTTGCAGTAGGTCTTCTGTTTTGCTCTCGAACTAGTGTTCTACTGTTTGAGAGTTAAAATCTACTGGGACTACTATCAATTACCATGAATCTGTGGAATATAATTCGTATTGTTACGTGCTTTGTACCTGTTGACTATCTGAGCTTACCACGACCTCTTTACCAATAAGTAATCTCTATCAATTAAGGTCGATAATTTATATGAATTGCATTGTTAAGTAGTGTATAGTACAAGCCCACCAGTGTATTAAAAATATGAATAATTGATCGATGTCTGTACATTGAAGATATTTTAGAAGAACTATGTATTATTGGAGGTTTTGTTTCAAGCAATAGAACGGAAAAAAAATTCTTAGAATGTTTGTCTCTGCGTAGATGGGCTTGATTTCGACTTACACTCGGAAACTCAAATTTTCCTTAACATTTCAAAACAAATTTCCAGGTAGATGAAATAATTCAATAAACCCATTCTCTGTTGTAGTTCAAACAAATGAAAGAACCTATTTTCAAATGGGAGAAAGTTATTTCGAATTTGGAGGGCCGGTTGAAAGAGGATATTCAGAGGGCCAAAGCAGTCAAGAATATATTGCTACAGAGAGACAAAAGTAAGCAGTCATACGAAGAAATAGGAAAAATTGTAAAGGGTTTATGTGAACGCGGAGTATGTTCCATCAAAGGTCCCGTTGATGTGGAACAATAGAACGAATGAAGTAAAACTGTTGGCGCTTCACCATGAATAATACGATGAAATTTCAATTATTTTCAGATCCAACTAGGTTGAATTATATTTGATAATGTTTGGATATACACGTTTTTGATATTTTATGAATATGACAAGGAATTATATATGCACATTAATTTCTTGAACATCACAGATATCATTTTAGAATTAACAAAGATCGCAATCCAATTTTTTAAAAGAGGGTATGTAACAATATGCTGTATGACCGTTTGTGTGTCATGGTTAACATTTTCTAGGTAGATAGATAGATATATTTTATTTAAACTGCATTCCAAACAGGTTTACAACCGATTATATGTATACAGCCAATGTCATGATACATAAAATATATGATTTTAAAATACACAGAATCAACAAACACCTAAAATTACGTACAAGAGAAACATTAATGAAAAATGGCACATTTTTTTAACGACTGTCTTATTTCTAATTCATCATAGCAAAAAAATTCTTACTTTGATGACTTACGACTAGATCATTCACTTGCCTAAGGCAGCGACTGAGTGGAGACTCTACATAGAAAAAAAACCCTATTGCAATTTCTTAGACTAGCACTAGGAACATGAAGATTGATCACACTGAGGAGTTCAGGTACATTTATTACCTGGTCTGATTAAATATGTTGAATATAAATAGTACATCATTCAAGCTTCGATGATCTGACAGGGTTAGCATGTCAAAAAGTTCTAGTTGAGTCCTATAGGAGATCATAGAGAAAGACTTTTTATTTTTTTTTCAAGTAGGTGTACCCAAGAAATATCTTCTCTATTTTTTCTATCGTCTGTGAATGAAATACTCTTTGCGGATTCCAAATTGTTGAAGCGTATTCGACCTCTGATCTGACAAAGGCATTGAATAGAAGAAGTGTCACCTTATAATTCACCTGAGCATAAGCTATGCTTCTGTTATGTTTATTCTGTTTCTCTGACTGACAATTAAAACATATCCTGCACATTTATTTGAGTCACTACTTCGTATTTACCATGAATCAAATAGTATGGATGTGAGGAAGCAAGTAAATAAGCAGAGATGGCCACTAACACCTGAGGCCTTTGATGAGTTGCGCCACCACCTACCCGAGCAACTGGTGCAAAACCGGACCGGTAACTGCTTCTCACGATATCTAAACCAGGAGGAAGATACTCCCGGCAAAAGTAAGTTCCTGCTTTTAAGCCTTAATTCAAGTAACTCAGCAGCATCGGGTTTAGGTGGGACACCATCTTCGTCAGAATCTGTAATATCTTCCAAGGTGGCAGGGACATTGGGTACGGTATTTCGGTCCCATGAGGGATGGGACGAGAAGCTGATTACAAATTGGGTTATGAAATTGACTGCTTCCGTTTTGAAATATACCCTTTCACATTACACGTACAGAAGTAACAATTATCACTATGATTCGTTGGCTTACGCCGTACCATAGGAATCGCATGTCGGAAAGCTGTTTTCTTGCCCTTCTCAACTACGAACTGCCTTATGAAGTACCGTTCCCGAGTAGAGAGGAGTGGATCCTCCGGGAGAAGGAAATATTGAGACCAGGTAGTTGTTGTTTCACAGATGGACCAAAAACACCTTCCGTTCCTGATGCAGGTTTTTTCAGTCACAGACGCAGGACAGAGATATCAACCTGTCTAGGAATTTATAGGAAGACTCAACAGATTGTCTCTGGTCTGGATTTCTGGCCATACTGGCCAATGAGGCTGCTGACTCCCTTGCAATGGGGGGTGCTGTAAGCAGCTATACCGAATCAGAACATGTCGTTGAATCGCTTCAGGCTTTGTCAAACAAAGATAGAATACCTGGATGGCAAGAAGATTCATGGACTTCGGGCAGAATCTTTGGCTCACTTCAAGGCGTTCATTCATCCTTCGAAGCTTCATACCAAATAGTTGTTGGACTACACTAGGGATGAACTACGATGTCTAACAGGATTTCTTACAGGTCAGAGTCCTTTGAATCATCAAATGCAGAGACATGGACTGTCGCCTCTTACCATCTGACCTGAAATTGCTCTCACCATACAAACCAATCGGCTTCGTAAAGAAGCTGTGTTCATTTGGTCAAGTGTGAATAGGTGTGAGCCACAATAAACCTTTAACCTTACTAATTAAATTTCTTGAACATAATGTTTTATATATTTCTTGTTCCAATATAGATTTTATTCAAGTATTTCCAATATTTGATTAATTTGTTTGACGGCAAATGCGTTATTCGGGTACGAACGCATCGAAAATTTGAATTTTACCGCGCCACCACTACGGCTGCCACCTTTCATGTATCATGTCACATTTCGTATGATGAGCTTTGTTTCAACTTATCGACTAGCTCAGGGGTCTCCAAACTTTGAAGCCTTCGGGCCATAATGATTCTTTCAGTTTGTTCCAAGGGCCAACTGGTGCCTTTAACTATATTTCTAGACTAGGATAATCGCAAAGTGCGTGACCTAAGCAAACTTACGTTTTTTTGCATTTTTGTGTATTGTGACACTTAAGGACATCAAGTGGCGAGTAGTGGTACTATGTACTATATTTTTCAACTACCCGCTAGGTGGCATTAGGCGTAATTAAATATTTGGAAATACCGCGTTGGTTCAAGAAAGTTCTACCTAGTGTATTCCGATCACCCTGAGATGGCAGTAATAATTGCATATAAAAAGGCTAGCGGCGCAACTGCGAGTTAGTCTATGTAGGAAAGGCGAAAGAAGCGAAACTGTCTATTGTGAAATAAAGTAACACCCGTCAATAAAATTATTTTGATTCAGAGCCACAGCTTTCG